>MDKH01043301.1:0-75880 GCA_005239495.1 Nicotiana undulata | reverse complement strand
GTATGTAAAATCTGAGAGAATGGACTTGTATTTATAGCCAAAGTTGGGCTAAAATCTGAAGAGATGCAACTCTTCATAATGGCTGTTTTTGCAAAAACGCCCATACCATGACATGATTGGCTATTTACTCAATAATAAAGAGGGAAAATTGAAGGGTAGTTAATTTTCTGTTACAAAACAGAAAACTAAATTCTGGATAATAACTGAAATGGATTTAATATTAATATTTATTTTAATATTAATATTTTATTATTAAAACAAATATTTAATAACATTTCTGTTAATATTTACTATTAACAAATAAATTTGGTCCAAAAAATAATCTCTCGATCGACCAAATCCGATCACCGGTTACCGGCGACTGACTCACGGTGGCCGGCGGCGAAAATGTGTTGTCGGAAACAAAAGTTGTGTCATTCACCTCAATCTGAGAAAACTGTTGAAAATTGGACAAGAACAGACGGTAGGCAAGACCAAACAACAGAAAACAAACTGCAAACTTTACAAAAACTAAGGAAAATTGTTTCTTGATAACGTTGTTGCTATTCAAGGCCTTCATTATTCTTGGTCTCTGCACTTGTTGTCACAGAAACCGAATAGTTAGTGTTATGAGAATTTCTGTACATTAAGGTCTCTGCGGTAGAAGAAAAAGATGACTGCATCCTGCTAGAGAAAGAGATTCAACGCGTGTTGTTCTGTTTTTTCCATTTCTTTCTCTTTTGTCCTTTCTCAATTGGTGAAACAGTGAAAAGACGGTAAAGATAGGAACGACAAAAGATATTTAGAAAATTCAAATTTTGAATGTATGGATTGTATACAATAACAGAAACTTGCTTGAAAAGAATTTTTTTTCTTCGTCTGGACCATGAACTGATATAAACTGACCCTAATATATCTTAATATCTTCTTAATAGAAAATTAGTTTATAATTAATCCCTTACATTGATGTACTTCTATGAGTTATTGTGACATATGTTATCACATTGGATGGTTGTAGCCATTCTTATTGTTTCTTTGGCCCTATTTCAGATATGATTTAACAGGGACAAGTTTGAATTATTCCAAGTGGGAGTTCTCAAAGTCAAGTAAGGGGACAACGTAGAAGGGTACGTTGTTGCATGACTTATTTTTATAATGATTCAGACTCGGAGCCTGGAGTCATCAGGAATGTCCCAAGGGCGAGACAAAATGAGTTAAGGGATCGAAGGGTTGAACGAAGGGAAAGAGAAAAGAAATTTAGGGAGTTTAAGGAATATAAAATGGCCCTGATGTTTCCATTCCTGAATAGGTACACCTTTTTCAGTTAAAAAGAACTGAATTGGCTATACGTAGAAATTACTGATTGGGAAGCATGTGCTATTTTAGCGGACTCTCTTCGAGAGCCTTGGGGTAAAAGATTTAGTATTAGCGTGTATGTGCAAGAGTTAGTATTCAGTTGGTACATGTATGTCCTAGCAAACATGTAAATTGTTATTATGTGTTTTATCTTAATGAAATTTAAATTATGTTACTTGTCTCACCAGTTACATACATTGTTTATCATATTTTGTTTGTAATGGATTGAGACTTGAAATAAAGTACACACTAAGACATGATTTTAGTATTAAGTAAAATATTTAGATATAGATGATGAATGGAAACGTAGTGACCGTTCATTCTATACTAAATGTAGAATTAATATTATAATTAATTTACTTGAGTGTGTAATCACATGCATAAATTCACTGAAGTATATATTGATGAGTTAAACTTGTAATATTGTCTCTAATAACATACATGGCATCGAAAAGTATCATTGCTGACTTGACAAAGGGTGACAAACTGAATGGTGAAAATTATGACATATGGAGTCGTAAGATGTGGTATGTATACAAAGAGCAAGATGCTATTGAAAGTATTAACCATGCTATAAGTCACCCAGAGGAGGGTAACACTACCCAACATACGAGGGATATGGAAACTTACAATATTTGGAAGAAGAAAGATTCCAATGCACGTGGAATTATTGTAAGTTCAGTTGCTGATGATCTCATCCACGAATGTGAACAATATCCTACTGCTCAAGCCATGTGGGTACATTTAAGAGAGACATATGGGGGTACAACTGTGACTCGCCTTCGACAGTTGACAACCAAGTTTGACACGTACAAAAAGCGTCATGATCACAGTGTCAAACAACATCTAAGGTTAATGTCAAATATGATTGCTCAATTCAAAAATGTTGGTTATGTTCTCTCTGATGAGCAACAGGTTCAAGCAGTGATTCAGTCTCTTCTCAATAATTGGGAACATCTGAAAGTTAACTTGGCCTACAATAATTACATCAAAACTTTTGTTGATGTTGCCCGCCATGTGGAGCTTGAAGACGAGCGACTTGGTGCTACTAAAGTTGTACCTAATGCCTTTGTGGAAGAATCAAGTGGTACAAAGAGATCAAGCTTCAAGCGCAAGAGAAACTGAAAAAATAACGGAAAGGGTAAGGAGACCGGAGAAGGATCCTCCAAGAAAATAAACAAGCCAAATTCCAAGAAAGAAAAACGGTTCTATAAGAAGAAAGACAAGAGTAAGTCCCAGGACATTTTGCTCGTGAGTGCACTGATCCGAAAAAGGTTTCAAAATTCATCTCTTAGTGCTATATATGTATCTAACACTGTTTTACTAACTGAATCCTATACTTTGTGGATTGTAAACTCAGAGGCCACCGACCATATGAACCGTGATAGAGAAGCGTTCATAGAGTTTCGTCGAGTTTCACCTAGATCAAAGCATGTATCTGTGAGAAATAATGCAAAGCTTGAAGTCAAAGGGATAGGCACTTGCAGAATGGACATGCGTGGTGGCCGATCTTTGATGTTGCATGTCGTCCTGTATGTTCTAGAGATTCGACGAAACTTAGTCTCTGTGTCTGTTCTTCTAGATTTATATTTCAATTTGAACTTTAGTCGTAGTGGTTTTAGAATTACTCAAGACAATGTTTATTATGGTTTTGGACATTGTTATGATGATTTTATTGTGTTAGATTGTAATCCTTCTACGTATAACTATTATGTTGACCGTTGTGTTATGTCATGTTATTCTAGTAACAATGATGTTGATGTTATTACATGGAATGCAATATTAGGTCACATAGGGCAGGATCGAATGAATAGATTGGCTAAGGAAGGACATCTAGGTTCTTTCTCAAAAATTAAAATGCTAACTTGTGAAAATTGTCTTGCCAGAAAGATTACACGTAAACCATTCGGAAAGGCTAAGAGAGCTGATTTTCCATTGCAATTAATCCATGATGATATTTGTGGTCCAATGAATATGAGGGCTAAGTATGGTGCTTTATATTTTATTACATTCATTGATGATTTCACACGCTATGGTTATATCTATTTGATTTCTCATAAATCTGAAGCACTTGAATGCTTTAAGAAATATTTGAATGAAATTGATAATCTATTAGACAAAAGGATTAAGACCTTAAGAACCGATAGAGGGCGTGAATATCTATCAAAAGAATTTGAAGAATTGTGTAATGAAAAGGGCATCACCAGACAGTTAACTATTCCGTACACACCTCAACAAAATGGTGTAGCAGAAAGGAGGAATATAACACTACTGGACATGATAAGTTCCATGATGGCGCAGACAAATTTACCTATCTCCTTTTGGGGAGACGTGTTATTGACTACAACCTACATATTGAACAAAGTGCCTTCTAAATCAGTTTTTTCCACTCCTTGTGAGCTATGGACTGGTCATAAACCAAACTTAAAGGATTTACGACCTTGGTGTTGTGCTGCATATGTAAAAGATTCTTTTAGCAAGTTTGGTAATTAGGTCCAAAAGGCAAGAAATGTATCTTTATAAGATATTTAGAACACCCCAAAGGGTATGTGTTCATTGGTGAATTAGAGGATGGAAGTGTTACTAAGATTGAATCGCGATGTCACATTTTTGGAAAATGATTTTCCAAAGAAGGGCGAGGTAAAGAATGGAGAGCCTATTTATGAAATGTTGAACTCAGACAGTCAGCAAGTGTCTTCTAACACAGTTAATAATCAAATTGTTCAAGATCTTATTCTTGATCCGAGTGGGAGTGGGAACTCTCAATCCCAAAATCCTTCCGACGAACCTGAATTTAAACTACGAAAGAGTGCCAGGAAAAATATACTTATGACATTGAAGATTATGTTTTCTTGGTATCTCCCACAGAAATGGATGAGCCGGTATGTGACTGAGGCTTTATCGAGCCCTGGAAAAGATGGTGGATGAAAGCAATGAAAGAAGAATTAGAGTCCATGAAAACCAACAAAGTCTGGGATCTAGTTGACTTTCCGCCTGGGCGTAGAGCCATTGGGAACAAATGGGTTCTCAAAGTTAAACGCAAAGTGGATGGGTCAATAGAAATATACAAGGCACGATTGGTGGCAAAAGGCTTTACTCAAGAAACTGGAATAGATTGTGAAGAAACATTTTCACCAGTTGTGAAGTTTACCTCAATTCGCTTACTTTTGGATATTGTTGCATGTTTGGATTTGGAATTACATCAAATGGACATGAAGACGGATTTTCTCAACAGAGAACAACAACTTGTAGGCTTCATCGTTAAAGTCCAAGAAAAGAAGGTCTGTAAATTGAAAAGATCAATTTATGGCTTGAAGCAATCTTCAAGTCAATGGTATTTGAGATTTCAGAAGGAGGTGATCTCTTATGATTTGACCATGATCAATGCAGATCATTGCATTTATGTGAAGAAGTCCAATGGGATGTTTGTAATCTTTCTCTTTATGTGGACGATATTTTATTGGCTGGAAACAATTTCGAATATTTGAAAACTATCAAGTCATGGATTTCAAAGTTACTTAACATGAAAGAAATGGGCGAGGCAACCTATATCCTTGGAGTTAAGATCCAAAGAGACCGTTCCAAAAAGTTATTGAGTCTATCTCAAGAAACTTATATAAAGAAAATTTTGGAGCATTTTCGCATGAATGGGTTCAAATCCATGGATACTACTATAGAGAGAGGTGAAACTTTAAGCCTTGAAATGTGTTCCAAGACTTAAAATGAAAACGAAGATATGTCTCGAGTTCCATATTTAAGTGTTGTCGGGAGCTTGATGTACGCTATGATGTATACTCGCCCAGACATTTGTTATGTCGTAGGTTTGGTTAGCAGGTATCAATCCAATCCTGGAAGAGATCATCGGAAAGCTGTGAAGAGAATTTTCAGATACCTGAAAGGAACTGTAGATTGTGTACAACCAAAATCGGGGAGTCCGATTTCGAGGCTATTGTGGCATTCCGAAGCCCGCCGTCGAAGAGCTCGAAGCAAGTTCGAGGTTTGACACCAAGAGATCCTTCGAGTGAACATATCGAAGGTAACCCGTACTCTACCTCGGGACAGTGTAAATCGATGACCATTGTAGAGAGGTGGGAAACCCCAAGAGCACGTGGTTAAAGCTGACAATACCTGCACGAATAATACAAAGTCCGTACCAGACCATTTAATAGCTGTACCAGCTGTATTTCTTTGTAATAATTACGCATGTACTATGTTGGAATTCCCCCTCCTATATAAAGGGGACCCTTGTCATTTTTTTGGGCAGATGATATTGAATACAACAACAAGAACATTCTCTGCTCTCTAACTTAAACATACTTTACAATTGTTCCATTGATTTATTGCTTCCATTTATTGTGTTTCATTAATAGTTCTTCATTTATTGCTCATTATTGATCATAAAGGGCTATCCTCAAGGCCCTCTAAGCTGTTATTTCTTCATCGGTCATCCTCTGTTAAGTATACTAGTTCGACCTCGAGGCCCAACTTTGGCCAGCTCGAGACCCCGTCTCACAATTGTTCGGTTTGCATTTCACCACTGTCCCTAACTCTTATCTCGTTTTCCTAACTCACACTTAGCATCTATTGCATAACAATTAAATCACATATTTTTAGAACCACAAAATCAAATAATTGTAATTACAATTTTCAAGGTAAACAGTTTGGCGCCCACCGTGGGGCTAAAAGTAATAGTGATTGTTTTAGTGCTGGTTTACTGAAAAACGTAAGTTATTCTTTACGCTTTTTCTTTTCCAAGAATCTTTGATTTTAGGTAAAAAAATGTCTAACTCAGTGAATGCACATGAAAACAACGTTCCTGAGGATCATGGAGAAAACAATATAGCTATTTCAGGCGCCGGTGTACCACTGCAAAACTCTGAGGATGCACCAGCACCAATCCCCGTGGATGTGGGCTCACGCAACACCTAAAATTTCGATATAAGCTCTCATACCAACGGAAGCGTACGCCAGGAAAGCCAACATGAAGCGTAGAAAACTCCGGCTCGGGAGGAAAGAGTAGTTAGCCTTCATGTCATTTTTGAAATGTTGCAGGCACAACAAATGGCTATTGCTCAGCTGCGAAGTCAACAAAAAAACTCCAAGCACAACAGCACCGAAAACGACTCCTCGAGTCAAATAGGTACCATAGAGATCGAGCAATAATGGGTCAGCAACCAACCCCGCTATTATGAAGATACTCGAGGATCTCACAAAGAGGATTGAATCAGGCGAAAGAAGATAGAAGATAACGATAAAAAGGTGGAAACCTATAATTCGAGGGTCAATCAGATCCCCGACGCACCCCCGATTCTAAAGGGTGTAGATTCAAAGAAGTTCGTGCAAAAGCCATTCCCATCAAGCGCGGCTCCGAAGCCCATCCCGAAGAAATTCAGAATGCCTGATCTCCCGAAGTATAACGGGACCTCGGACCCCAATGAGCACATTACTGCCTATACTTGTTCTGTGAAAGGGAACAACTTAAAGGACGACGAGATTGAATTTGTCTTGTTGAAAAAGTTTGTAGAGACCCTATCAAAAGGGGCCATGATGTGGTATCATTGTTTAACCAAAGAATTAGATTCTCTGCCAAAGCTAATTTAAGAAGAACACGAGTTTCTGATAACCGAAGGATATACTAATAATTGCAAGTAAATTTGTAAATAAAAAACAGTAAGATGCGTAAAAAGTAAGTATATTGCAATAGCGGTTCGAACGTGTCCTTACAAGTTATATTTTACTCCCTTATATAGGGAATTTCTTAATATAACATCTACCCTTTTCAGTGATTGAACATTAATGACTAATAATGGCATTAATGTAACATCACAATGACTATACGTAACTGTCGCATGAAGGTTATACAACGTTTGGCTCATTACTTGAAGATCTCCGAATCTGCCCTTTATTATACCTGGATTCATTCTGACCGTGACTCTTCATATTCTCAATTAGGTTGAGATTCACGTATCTGATTACCCCGCGTGTATGTTGCTCCGTCCCTCTTTGTTTCGTAGATCTTCAGCTTTTGACTGAGCAATGATGTCTTCTTCTATTCGTAGCTTAGTGTTGTACCTGTTATAGACATCGTTCCACGTCGTGGCTGGGAATTCTCTCAAGATTTCCTTGAGTCTTCGCGTGGCTTCTGAACTTTTGTCATTTAAATTGCTTGCAGACACCATGGTTGCCCAATTTTCAGGTACCCTTGGTAGCAACATTCTTTCCCGTTGAAACCTGTCTACAAATTCACGAAGCAACTCCGCGTCTCCTTGTTTTATTTTAAATATGTCTTCCATTCTCTTTTCGACTTTTTGCGCACCAGAATGCGCTTTTATACAAGAATCCGCAAGCTCAACAAAAGAGTCAATAGAATTTTCAGGTAAAGAGAATACCATGTTAGTGCTCCTTTGGTGAGTGTTTCTCCGAACTTCTTGACTAGGACTGACTCAATTTCTTGTTTAGTTAGGTCGTTGCCTTTTACTCCGGTGGTAAAATCAGTCACATGATCATGTGGATCGGTTGTCCCGTCATACTTGGGAATATCAGGCATTTTGAATTTCTTGGGAATAGGCAAGGGTGATGCACTTGGCTTCCAAGGTTGTTGAGAATATCTATCAATGTCAATGTCTTTGATAACAGGTGGTACTCCAGGAATTTGCTCGATTCGATCGTTTTGTTCCTTCACCTATTTCTGCACAGTTAGTAATAAAGATTGTAATTCTGGATTATTGGACATACCTGGTCTTGCTTCGAGGGACTCATTTGGAGTGCCTCCACTTCCAGAGTTTTCTAACCCGGATTGTGGATTTTCCAGAGTTATAGTGTTGTTAAGAGGAGGTGTAGGTGATGCAGCTGGCAGTCCCCTCATGAAAGCTTGTAAGGCTTGAGTCACATACTCACCCACCATTTATTTCATAGTATCCTGTTCTTCTGCTTGTTCATTTCCGTTGAGATTATTGTTTTGAGTCGCAGATCTTTCAAGGGATTGTTCCCTTGATCCTCGTGGGGATCCTGAGGGCGATGGAACTGGGGTTCCAAACCTTTGTTGGTTGTTGTCGTTTGCATTCGACATAATTCACAGAATGTTATTTGAGAAAGAACAAAGATTATTAGATTCCCGGTAACGGAACCAATTTGTTATTGACCAAAGAATTAGATTCTCTGCCAAAGCCAATTTAAGAAGAACACGGGTTTCCGATAACCGAAGGATATACTAATAATTGCAAGTAAATTTGTAAATAGAAAGCAGTAGGATGCGTAAAAAGTAAGTATATTGCAATAGCGGTTCGAACGTGTCCTTACAAGTTATATTTTACTCCCTTATATAGGGAATTTCTTAATATAACGTCTACCCTTTTCAGTGATTGAGCATTAATGACTAATAATGGCATTAATGTAACGTTACAATGATTATCCGTACATGTCGCGTGAAGGTTATGTAACGTTTAGCTCATTAATTGAAGATCTCTGAATCTGCCTGGATTCATTGAACGTGCCTCTTCATCTTCTCAATTAGGTTGAGATTCCCGTATCTGATTACCCCGTGGGTATGTTGTTCTATGCCTCTTTGTTTCGTACCTCTTCATGAAGTCCCGTCCAGTAGTCATGTTCTCATTGTTCCACATAGATTGCTGAGTCATCATGACGATTACACGTGTGAAGCTATTTTTACCAATACAATCATAACCTACCCCCAAAATCGATGGATTTGTTTGCCATGTTGGCAGACTCTTTTGTAAAGGCACATGCCGGTGCCATCAAAGTCGCTACGAGGCAATCCGACGTCTTCAAAATCAAACAAAGGGAGAACGAGATGCTGAGAGAATTCGTGTCTCGCTTTCAAATGAAACGAATGGAATTACCACCAGTCTCAGATGACTTGGCAGTGCAGGCCTTCACTCAAGGTTTGAATGAACGAAGCTCGATAGTTTCATAGCATCTAAAACAAACTTGATCGAATATCCTGCCATGACCTGGGCGGATGTACACAACAGGTAATCGAAGATCAGGGTCGAGAACGACCAATTGGGAGCCCCTTCGGGCTCGGTGTATCCTAGTAGGCTCTTAGCAAAAGAAATGAGATTCCAGAAAGAGAGACGAGTCTAAGCCAAGAAAGATATAAGCCATACGTCGAAGATCACAGAAATGCCCCGAGGCACGATATACCTCGGAACAATCAAAGGATAGACCGAGGTCAAGGTTCCCAGGGACTCTTGAACAAAGCAGGGATCGATAAGCACACATGACCAGTAGAGGCACCCCGTTTATTGGAGTACAAATTCAACATCGACGTTTCAGACACCGTATCAGTGATATGTAAATCAAAGATACTAGATGGACAAGGCCCATACTATCAGATTCTTAACAAAGGAACCCAAACTTGGTATGCGAATATCACGACACTTACGGTCATAGGACCGAGGATTGTAGACAGCTCCGAGAAGAGGTAGCCCGACTGATCAGCAAAGGGCACCTTCAAGAGTTCCTTAACGACCGAGCTAAAAACCAAATTCAGGAAAGAGAAGCGAACAGGAAAAACGAAGCAGAAGAACCACACCATGTGATCCACATGATCATTGGAGGGGCCGACGCCCCAGAAGGACCCGTTGTAAAGCGAACAAAAATATCCATCACCAGGGAAAAGCGAACTTGGAGTTACATACCCGAGGACGCTCTCACGTTCAGCAAAGAGGACATCGAGACCTTGTCTCATCCTCATAATGACGCACTGGTAATTTCTTTTCTCTTAAATAAATTTCAAATTAAACGTGTGCTCGTGGATCTAGGTAGCTCGACCAACATAATCAGGTCGAGAGTAGTAAAGCAGCTCGGACTGCTCGACCAGATCGTGCCCGCATCTCGAGTTCTCAATGGATTCAACATGGAGAGCGAAACAATAAAAAGGGAGATCACCTTCCCAGTCAACGTGGTCGGTACAGTTCAAGATACCAAGTTTCATGTCATCGAAGGTGACATGAGGTACAATGCCTTGCTCAGAAGGCCGTGGATACACTATATGAGAGCAGTGTCATCAACCCTTCATCAAATGATGAAGTTTCCAATGAATGACGGAGCAAAAATAGTGTACGGGGAGCAGCATGCTGCAAAAAAAATGTTGGCAGTACACGATGTAGCACCAACGTCGACGCCTTCCACATCGAAGGAACTAAAGGACAAGCAAGTAGCCAAGTAACAGCTACAACCCATATCCTCGACTATACTCGAGTGAGTAAATAAAGGACTGTGCCGCATCCTCAGAGTGAGCAATTTAAACACATCAAGGTTCAAACGCCATCGCTACTAAGGTACAACCCTCTCCCCTTTTTACGTTTTACACTAACTCATGTGCAGGTGTTCGATTAAGAGGAATCGAAGCACCCTCCCGCTCGAAGACCTTAGGTTTTAAAGCATGTGTTGCGCTCTTTTTCCCTTAGATCGGGTTTTATCCCAAATGGGTTTTACCGACAAGGTTTTTAAAGAGGCAACATATATATGCTACCTAAGAAGAACTCGTCAAGTATTCAAGGCTTCTCTTAGATCAACCTCAAATACTGGGGGGCATCCCTTTTGGAGATCACCTCCTAGAAGAAATTGAAATAAGCCAAAGAGGGTCTCGATAGGAGAATGATGTATAGGACCAAACGATCGAATGAACCGTGTCCGCATAGAATAATCGAACCCTCGACGACAGAAACATGTATGCTTGTACCAAGTAATTGAAGGAGTATCTTTTATCACCAAAAGCTTTGCGCTTTCAAAGGAGTTTGCCATTTTTGCAAGAGACGGCTCAAAGGCTAGAAATCCTCGAGCACTCGAGGACTGCCATCGACAGTCGGCTCATCAAGCCATTGAAAACTCAAAGCCGTAAGACCCCAATCGGGAAACTTCGAGCTCGAAAGCCCTCTATGAGGCACCATCGAATATGTAAAACCTCAAGCATGGCATGTCCAAATCTGTAATATCTCTACGAGGCATGCTCAACTATATAAGCCCTCCATAAGGCAACATAAGCCCTCGATGAGGCAATATCAAATCTGTAAGACCTCCATGAGGAAATATCAAGCTTATATGACCTCCATGAGGCAATATCGAGCTTATAAGACCTCCACGAGGCAATATAAAAAATTATAAGACCTCCATGAGGCAACACCGAATTTAAAAGACCTCCATGAGGCAATACCAAGTCTATAAGACCTTTACGAGGCATGCCCAAATTTGTAAGACCTTAAAAAGGCATAATCGCGATATTAAAATCAAGGCTATATATTCGAACTTGTAAGACCCCTAAAAAGGCATACCCTCGATATAGATGCCGAGACTACCTCACTCGGGGACTAAAAGGCTACGACCAAACTCAATGGCTACGGTCATAAGGCTCCGGCCAAACTAGCGTGACTCGGAGACATCCAACCATCGCCACAAAACCACATGCCTTCAATTACTTCGAAAATACTTCGAAAAGAGCCAGTTAATCAGGCTACCCTCGACATAAGCAAAAGAGCTTCGATCATATCAGCTCCAAACAATGAAAAGGCCTCGAAAATATCGGCCTTCAAGAAAAAGGCTTCAAAAATTCAGCCTTTGAGAAAACCTCCCGAGGTGCTCATTTATCGTCACATAACGACTCATAATCGAGGCTCTTATCGAGCCATCAAAGAGTCGGACGAACACAAAAACTTCAAAAAGTCTTTAATGAGGGAAACTGTAGCCATACTAGAGTTCGTACCGACCCAATGCGTAAGAGCCTAAGCGCCAACTTAAAGAGCCTACGGGCCAGTCTAAAGTGCCTAATAGCCAAGGCGTAAGAGCCTACGGGCCAGCCTAAAATGCCTAAGGGCCAATGCGTAAGAGCCTAAGTACCAACTTAAAGAGCCTACAAGCCAGTCTAAAGTGTCTAAAGGCCAAGGCGTAAAAGCCTACGGGCCAGCCTAAAGTGCCTAAGGGCCAATGTGTAAGAGTTTAAGGGCCAGCCTAAAAAGCCTCAAGGCCGATCTAAAAACCTAAGGGTCAACGATCCTGAGTCAAACTTCGACTCAAGGACTGAGCCCTAAGCGATTAACTATCAACTATTGCCTATTTCTCACCGAGCACAGAACCCGAAGGGTTTCATTTCGAAGTCCTACTCATCGCACCAATTATTAACAAACATCAAAATATAAAGCAGAAACAAAGATACAAGCAAGTGGAAACTTATATAAAGGTAGAACCAAAAGGTTTCTTTTTATATATATGATGACACAAAGTTACAATTACAATGTTCTCACAGAGAGACGTATGCGAAGAACCAGAAAGAGAAAACCTAATCTACACTCGTGGACTCAGTTCTTTCTCCCCTCGGGGATTGTGTCGTCATCAGCTCCTTCGGGACTAGCTCCCTAACTGGCCTCTTCCTCATTGTCTTCGGCATCGGAAATGAGGAACTTGGCATCGAACTCATCCACCTTGGCCTGCTCTATCTCCTCCGAGAGATCAAAAGCCCTAGCGTGGATCTCCTCGAGGGTTTCCCTCCGGGATCTACATCGGGCATATTCATTACTTCTACTCTCTCGATCGGAGGCCCCGCTCAATTTCATATGAGCTTCAACGTCATACTTCAGATGATGGCCACCCTTTTATCGTCTTCGCTCGAACCTCTTCGGCTTCAACCCGGGCGTCCACAACCTCAACCTTCATCTTCAATAGATCGATCTCGAGCTTCACAATCCTGCTCGTCTGAACTGAGCTGCTTTCTCGGGCATGGCAAAGTTGTATCTCGAGGGCGGAGACCTTAGCCAAAGCATTCCTTTTGGACGCAACATGGGCGTCTATCTGAGCCCTTAATTTTTTGCATTCAAAATTGGCTTGACCAACTTCTCCCTAGAGGCGCTCAAGTGCCTCCGTCTTTTTCTGCAGCTCAAATACCAAAGAGTTAGCTTTTGAAGATGGAGAAGGAAACTTGTGTACCCTCAAAATAAAGGTTACATGTCTCTCGAGTTTGCCTTCATACTCTTGGATTCGATTCAACTCTAATAGAAGATATATCAACTTTCTTGCTCTCTTATCACAAAGAAGCTTGAGGGATTTCTCTATGTTCAAGGCTTTCCGCAACCTAGCCTCACAGGTAAGCAACTCGGACTTGAGTTTGTCAAAGGCCTGTAGGAAAGAAGGTTTAGTAAAAGAACAAAAATGCGAAGCTGATGAACCAAAAAGGCCATCGAATCTTACCACAGAATAGAGCCATTGAGCCTCCTCGAAAGCCTAGTGTGCATCTCCTAGCCTGGCCTCAGTTGAACCACCCCGATAGGGGACATGGTCATTCGGGACTCCGCATGATTTAGGAAACCCTTGGCATCAAATTCCCCTCAAAGTATCTTCGAGAGAAGAAGAAGATAGTGTCAAAGGAGGAACTGATCCCCCGAAGCTAGAGGCCTCAGGTACAACAGGCTCAGCCGACCCTGAGAGATCTCCCGGTTCGAGCCATCGATATGTGGTCGCCCCCTTTGGTTGTATCGACGCTCGTACATCGACCAATGGATGCAAGATCCTCCTCAACGGTTGCATCTTCTTTATGCCTCCGGGCAGGCCCTGCCTCACTATGAGCATCCTTATCCCTCGAGGATCCCTTCCTCTTATTATCTTCCTTTGGCTCAAAAGTCGAAGGTCCCTGCTCCTCCCCCAGAAGGCATGGTCTCACTTTAGAGAAATAACCGATGACTGCAGCAAAGAAATTATCAAACGAAAAAAGAGGAGTATCCCTTAAAAGAAAGCAACCATACAATACATACCGTGGTGTTTTGCCTCCTATCGGCCCTTTGACAGGTCCCGCTACTGCCGTTCATCGTAGGTTGATCAAGCTTCCAATTTTTGAGTCCAATTCACTAAATCGGGGACCTCATATGGCAACCATAGGATCGCTGCGAAGAAAGAAGGAAACCATTCTTATGGAGTCCGACTCCACTATGAACAAAAAATGGTAAGGTACGGCAAATCACTTACGTGTACAATTCCATTTCTCGGGAAACGACAGGAATTCCGCAGGAATAATGTCAATAGTCCTCACTCGAACAAACCGACTCATTCACCCTCGATCCTCATCTTCATCATCACTGGTAATAAAAGGCCTGGTGGATCGACATCGCAGAGTGATCAGACCTCGGTAAGGTAAAGGTCGATACAGTCTGATAAGATAGCTGAGAGTGAACTCGAGCTCAGCCTTCTCGGACGGGTGAACCTGAGCCAAGGTGACTCGATATCTTCAGCATAATTCGAGTACGACTCCGTAGAGAGGGACCAACGTAAAGGGGTGCGTGTATACATTCAAAAAACCCTCTACATGGGCCATGATACCCTCTTCCCGGGAAAGTACCTGCAGTACCACCTTTTCTCCCCATTCACAGTCTCTCCTCACGGCCTCTAGGTGTTTCTCTTCTATTGATGGAATGAACCTTGATGCATGCTCTCGATGGCCTGGAACATCGAGAGGTCTCTCCAACGTAAATTCTCTCCTCGAGACAAAACATCTCGAGGTCAACTCACCGAACACCGGCGGTGTGCCACCGGATGGACGAGAAGCAGAAGGGGAACTTTCCTCTTCTTGGTGAACAGATTTGGGCATGGCAGCCATGACTACTTTGAAACAAGAAAAAGGAGGTGAAAACTCGGGCGGAAGCTTTAAACTAAGATGGCACAAGAACTAATGCAAGGAATAGAACTCTAAAGAGAGAATTAGCTTTGAAAACAATAAATCTCTTAATGAATAAGAAGCAAGTATATATAAGAAAAGCAACAACCATTCATAACCAATCAGCACTGACAAAGTCATCATGACTTTTCGGGAAGCGTACTGACGGGGCCACCTCGATAATTTCACGGTCATGTCATAAGAATGAAGTTATCGTACAATGTTCGAGGGATCGAGAAATTAAATCGACCCTTGCCAACCCGACCTCGGGAAGGTGTGCGATTGAAATCAAGACAGCCTAATCTCGAGGGTCTATGATACCCCAAGTCTGGGCTCAAAGGAGTTAAATTCAAGCTCAAAGATTAGTTTTTGCATGAACGCTGAAAGGCAAAGCTTTGAAGATATCAAAACGAGAAGGTTCGTTTCATTCCAAAAAATACAATTACAAGGGTACATTTACAGGACTCCCCCGTGGAGCCCATATACAAAAAGAAGAAGAAGTAAAAAGAGCTAAGGGGCCTATTCTTCATCTTCACTGCTTCCCGAGTCACTTGTAGAGCCCTCATCCGAAGTAGACGGAACGGCTGACTCCTCTTCCAAGATCTTGGCCTATTCGATCTCGGTAAAGAGATCGAAACATTTGGCATTCACCTCCACGAAGGCTTGCCTCCTAGCTTGCAAACAAGTATGAGCAACGCCCTGAGCTAGTTTGAGCTCGGCCTCTTTGGATATCTCCCTGGATCGATCATTTGCGGCGGCAACGTCCCTTTTGTACGAAGATACGAATGCATCAGCCTCAGACTTGGCCGTGGATAATGCAGTAACCTCCTCCTGAGCACCTCGAAGAAAACCCTGGGTCGAGGCTAGATCTCCCCGAAGAATGTCTCTCTCCGAGGCCACGACATTATCATGCCGCTTCAGCTCGATGATCTCAGCATCTTTGGCCGCGACCTCTTCCTAGAGATGCCCCACTAGGGCATACATCTTCTCAATCTACAAATACCAAGTCAAGCTAATTAACGCCAAGTCACGTCGATAAAAGATAAGTTCATGAGTCCCTGATTACCTTCTCGGTGAAGTTATCCCTCTCTTGGAGCGCCTTCTATGAGCATGCTTGGAGGTCGACCAACTCCTCCTCTTTTCGGGCATACAGAGCCTTCAGCTCATTTGACTCTGATGTAAGCTTCTCGAGCTCCTCCTCACGATACGTCAGCTCATCTTGTAGCTTAGAGAAGGCTTGGTCATACAACTTCTTGACCTACAACACAAAGGAGAGAAGTTAGAAAAGCAAGAATAAAAACTTGAAGCACATATAGTATGTCTAGAAGATCACATGCTTTTGAAGCTTCTCAGCCTCCCCGAGAGCAACGGGGGAATTGAGATCAGCATCCTCATCGACACCAATGAAGTAATCTCTGAACACATCATCCTCTCCCCGAGAGGTCCCCACATCGGCAACACCCCTGTTCTGGGCATCCCTTATCTCCCATGGAGAAAACGATTGAAAGCCGCCTACGGTATCAACTTCCATCAGGGCTTCTTCTTGCCCCCGAGGAAGTTCAGAATCAGGACCTCCGAACTCGCCGATCAAGGACTCGTCGGCATGGACTGTATCATGTCCGACGGGTGGCTCAGGAACTGCACCTAAACCCTCCTCAAGGGTCTCCTCAGCACAAGGTGGGTCCGCATAGGCCACCTCCGATTCAGCAGTCTTTTGCCCAGCATTTTTTGAAGCGTCAGCGCTTCGTCTTACCCTTTGTACCAAAGGGCGACAATCATCATCTTCGTCTTCAGTACGAAGACTTTTTGCAGCAGTCGAAGTCAAGACCATGGAATCATCCTTAAGCTTTCGATCCTTAGGTTTCTTTGGCTTTGGAGACTCCGCCGACGCCTCCTTCTTTATCTTCTTGTCCTTGACGGGTCTCGAGGCCTCCTCTTCACCAGGAGGAGGCGATGTCATTGAAACGGCCTCCCTGAGGCCTACACAAGCACGAGATATCAAATATTCCGCCATAAAGATTAGTCATGGAGAATTTGGGAATAACCGCAATGAGGGCTTACCGTGATTCTTGGCCTGCCATCGTGTCTTGGCCAAATCGTGCCAAATGCGCTTGCTATATGAGAGGGCGGAGTTCAAAAGTTTGACCGATCCCGAGAGGTTCTGTACCGCGCTGGGGAACCACACAGTGGCTATGCAATCAGAAGAAAATCAAGAAAAAAAGAAAGGGGTCAGTTCAGAAAAAGAACAAGAGGTGATAAAACATGCTCGATATGGAGAAACTTACTCTTCATGTTCCATTCCTCCGAGAATGACATCTTCTCGGTGGGGATAAGGTCCAAGGTTCTGACTCGAACAAACCTGCTCATCCATCCCCGGTCTTTGTCCTCGTCGATGCAAGCAAAGAATGCTTTGGCGGATCGACGTTGTAGCTTGACTAAGCCCCCTCGATAGAGACGAGGGATATACAACCTGATCAGGTGATCGAGGGTGAAAGTCATTCCCTCGACCATGTTGGAGAAATGTTGAATCATGTAGACAATCCTCCAGAAAGAAGGATAAATTTGACTAAGTGTCACTCGATATTGACGGCAGAAGTCGAGGATCACCGGATCTATCGGTGGAGAAGAAGAATCTACGGGGCATAAAGTGAAAGGATACATATATATACTGAGGATGCCAGTTTTATGCGTAACTATGATTTCCTCAGCTATAGGTATTTATACTTGCACCGCCTCGCCCCAACGGCAGTCTGTCTTTACTTTCTTTGTATCGGTTACCACACTTATTTACCGAGACATGGGCTCGCATTGGCCCGGTGTCAAAGGGGGTTTAGCGATGGTGAAATCGGAGATCGTGTCAAAGGGACCAGGAATGCACTGTGAGATACTAGGAGGTATTTTGGATTTGCCCTTGGACGGGCGTGACGAAGAAGTGGTCCCCCCTTTCTGAGGGACCGCTTTGGAAGTTTTGGCCATAGTTGCAACTAAGTTTCAAACCAAGAAGATGCAGAAGTAAACTTAGAAGGAAGATTAAAGCAAGAACTGTTAGCAATAGGTTTGAAGGGTTGGAAATATTGTAAAATTTTGAAAGATAGGAGATGAGAGTATTTATAGGAATCATTTTGGGCATGTTAGGAAAGCGGAAAGGTCGACCAATAGCGGTTCATGGGCTTCTCGAGAATCGTGCTGACAGCGACCTCTGCGCAGCCTTTCTATCACATCATTTAATGATCTCACGCGACTGACGTCATAATGGGGATATCGAAGAGGCAAGAATCAAGACCGTTTCTTATCATTTCATTCTAAGAAACGCGGGGACTATCCGTGTACAGCCAAAATCGGGGAGTCCGGTTTTGAGGCCATTGTGGCACCCGCCTTCGAAGAACTCGAAGCAAGTTTGAGGTTTGAAACTAAGAGATCCTTCGAGGGAACATATCGAAGGTACCCCGTACTCTACCTTGGGACAGTGTAAATCGATGACCATCATAGAGAGGCAGGAAACCCCAAGAGCACGTGGTTAAAGCTGACAATACCTGCAAGAATAGTACAAAGTCCGTACCAGGCCATTTAATAGATGTACCAGCTGTATTTCCTTGTAATAATTACGCATGTACTACGTTGGAATTCCCCCTCCTATATAAAGGGGACCCTTGTCATTTTTTGGGCAGATGATATTGAAAACAACAACAAGAACATTCTCTGCTCTCTAACTTAAACATACTCTACAATTGTTCCATTGATTTATTACTTCCATTTATTGTGTTTTATTAATAGTTCTTCATTTATTTCTCATTATTGATCATAAAGGGCTATCCTCGAGGCCCTCTAAGCTGTTATTTCTTCATCGGTCATCCTCTTTTAAGTATATTAGTTCGACCTCGAGGCCCAGCTTTGGCCAGCTCGAGACCCCGTCTCACAACTGTTCGGTTTGCATTTCACCATTGTCCCTAACTCTTATCTCATTTTCCTAACTCACACTTAGCATCTATTGCATAACAACTAGTATTAAAATAAATCACATATTTTTAGAACCACAAAATCAAATAATTGTAATTACCATTTTCAAGGTAAACACAGATTATTCACTATGTTATAGTGGAAATGATTTATACTTGAGAGGATATACAAATGTTGATTGGGCTGGTGATCGGAATGATAGAAAATCAACATCCGGTTACGCCTTCTTACTTAATGGTGGTGCTATATCATGGAAAATTAAGAAACAAACTTGTACATCCCTTTCAATAATTGAGGTTGAGTTCGTGGCTCGTGCATCTTCAATACAGGAAGTTGTTTGGTTGAAAAGATTCTTTGAACATTTGGATATTACAAGAACTCTCAGGGCCCCATGACCCTATATTGTGATAGTCAAGTGGCTATTTCATACCTAAGTATCACATCAATACCAAACACATTGACATGGAGTATAACTTTGTAAGAGACATGGTAGCAAGTGGAGAGATAAATTTACAGTACATTCCTATGCGAAGCATGATAGCTGATCCTTTTTCAAAGGCGATATCTAGAGACCTGTTTGAGAAACATGTTATGGATCTAGGTTTGCGAATGATATGAACATATTTAAGTATTGTAAAATGACTTTAGTATTATAATATGCTCATCAATATTTGACTCTTGAATTATGCTTATATCTTGTATGTATGTGATGAATGTTTTTGTTGATAAAGTGTGTCAAACAAGTCGCGAGATTGGCTCTCTCACACGAGAAATCGCCTCTTACGTTAAGAATCGTGAAGAGATGAGACCTTATAGAAACTTGGATAGTGCAGGGTTATATTTACTTGTAGAGGTCATTCTTGACAATTTACGAATTCCACTATTTGATTATGACTTGTTTTGTAAGCCAAATGCGAGTTTTTCTAAGAAGATGGTTTGAGGATTATTAAAGTGAGAAACTCGGGTTAGACACTTGAAGGTGTCTAGACCAAGATATGTACGGTGTTGAATGATTAAAAGAATAATAAACACGCGCCAATATAAGGTGAGAACACCGTAACATGTGTTTCATACCACGTGTGCTAGCGACCAATGGGATAATAAAAGAATGGATCCCTGCTTCTTCATTGTGTGAAATCCCGAAAAGTTATATTAACTTTTATTGAAATACCCTTTGACCTTTTACTGTATCTTGAAGTGCCAATATATGTTGCTACTTTAGCATAACAGTAATAGCCATGAGCGATTCGGCAATGCATTGCATGTCTAGGAAATCAGTTGATCTGGAATGAATAGATTCTAGTGAAAAGGGAAGACAACTAAAATTAGTAATAGCTTGTATTTACATACCGACCATTACACTTACCATGAGGGTATTGAGTGCAATTGTGGGTACAATATTATATTTAAACTCGAGTTCACCTCTTCCGAGGAAGAGGGATCAAATAACTACTTCTGGAGTACCGAATGACGTATGGGGTATTGCGAGTAATAAGATCCTCATATTGGTAATACATCCTTTCCATATGTGATTGGATTTCTACATGGAGCTTTAGTACAACTTTAATTAGTTTGAAATATTATAGCTCTTAATGCTCGCAAGTCGCACGAACTATTTATCTGCATGAACTACGTGTGTTATTGACATAAAATTAGTTCAGGGATATCCCAGCATGAGAGAAGTGGGAGATGTTGGATATTGAGTTTGGATCTCGGGTCGCTCCATGTGGGATGACCCGACCCATCTAAAAGAGATAAGGTAAAAGGAAGTTACTCAATAAAAACCACCATACACAGTTAAATAGTGATGGAGTTAATCAGTTTTTGAATGTGGGTTAACTTCTCTTTTATATATATATCATGTAAGTTTCCTTCTTCTCAACAAGATAGAGAAAAGCAGAAACTTTCTTCTGCTTCCAAAAAACCACACAAGGATAAAAGACACTTAGTTCGTGGAAATTCTAACTTTGTTTCCAAGAGATTCAAAGTTTGACTTGGGGAAATTCTTTTGGTGGTGAGTTCAATGATCTCCGCTGCGACAAAAAGGTACACACCTTGTTGTTCTCACCCCTCGTTTTATCTAACACATATAATTTTGACGAAATACATCTTTTATGGGTTAAGAAATGCATGGCAGTACATCCAAAAGTGAATCTAGAATGGGTGTTTTCAGTTCACTCATTATTTTTTTAAATTAGTTTTGTATATATTAAAAGTTTGAAAATGTATATATATATCAAGATAAGCTTACATGAAATGGGAGCAATACCGTAGCCACAATTTGAACTTTATGGGTTCTAAATACTACAACAACGATCAAATTTTAGTAACTTGAATCTAAATTTAATTTTTCTACATATTTAGTAAATTTCTTAATTCATGGACATACTTTAGATTAAAGCTATTGGGTTCGGCCGAACCCGTACACTAGCTTCTAGCTCCGCCCCTGGATGAGAGCCTCTCATTTTACAACTTCAGCGCAATAAAGAACACTTAAAAGGAGACTGAATTGGTTTTTCCTATGTATTCTTCATTAGCTACTTCATCACATTTGCAATCGAAATATTTTTTACTTCATAGTCAACGTGATGTATTTTACATAGACTCAACAACATACCTAGTATTATTCCACACTGTGGGATCTGGGAGGATAATATATACGCAGACTTTACCCTTACCTTGTGAGGATAGGAAGGTTATTTTTAATGGACCCTCGGCCCAGGAAAGCATAAGAACCACATTAAATAAAAATATACACAATAAGAGACAAGACCAAAAATCCATATAAAAGCAGAATAAAATAACAAGATAGTAAAGTGATCAATAATGAAAGAAAACAACGGCTAGTCATAAAAACCTACTACAAACAGAAAGTGAGACTGTGAGCCAATACTACTCTTATGAACACTCTTGACTATCTACCCTACTACCCTAATTCTCGACCTTCATACCTACCTATCAAGGGTCATGTCCTCGGTTAGCTGAAGTTGTGCCATGTCTTGCCTAATCACCTCTCCCCGCCTCTTCTTTGGCCTACATGTACCTCTCTGTAAGCCCTCCAATGTCAACCTCGCACACCTCCTCACTGGGGCGTCTGTGCTCCTCCTCACATGACCAAACCACCTAAGTCGCGCTTCCCGCATCTTGTCCTCAATAGGGGTCACACCGACCTTATCGCGAATAACCTTATTCCTAATTCTATCTAACCTGGTGTGCCCGCACATCCATCTCAACACCCTCATCTCTGCTCTTCTTCTTCTGGACATGTGGCCAACACTCAGCCCAATACAACATAGTAGGTCTGAGCACCACTCTGTAGAACTTACCGTTAAGTTTTGGTGGCACCTTTTTATCACACAAAATACTAGAAGTGAGCCTCCATGTCATCCATCCCACCCCAATACGATGTGTGATATATGCACCAATCTCCTCACCCCCCTGAATAATAGACCTAAGGTACTTAACACTTCCTCTCCTAGAGATGACCTGCGAGTCCAACCTCACCTTCCCTTACCCTCCCTGAGTCTCACCACTGAACTTACATTCTAAGTATTATGCATTGGTCCTGCTCCACTTGAAACCTTTAGACTCCAAAGATTGCCTCCATACCTCTAATTTCACGTTCACACTGCCTCGTGTCTCGCAAATAGCATGCACCACGACACCTCCCCTTGGATGTGGCACGTCAGTACGTCCATCTCCAGGGCAAACAAAAAAGGGCTGAGTGTCGACCCCTGATGCAACCCCATCATGACCGAAAAATGGTCTGAGTCCCCACCCACCGTCCTCACTCAGGTCTTTGCTCCATCATAGATGTCCTTAATCACCCTAAAATAGGCAACATGTACACCTATAGCCTCCAAATATCTCCACAAAACCTCCCTCGTAACTTTATCGTACGCCTTTTCTAAGTCGATGAACACCATATGCAAGTCCTTTTTCCACTCCCTATAGTGATCCATCAATCTCCTAACAAGGTGGATGAATTCTGTAGTCAAATGCCCTGACATAAACCCGAACTGGTTCTCATAAATAGACACACTCTTCCTCACCCTTAGCTCTACCACTCTCTCCCAGACTTTCATAGTATGGCTAAGCAGCTTGATACCCCGATAGTTATTGTAATTTTAGGTATAGATGGTAGGATAAGAACACGTGTTTTAGCCGTATTTGGCACTCTAATTACTGCACTTTGATCGTGTTTGAGCTTAAATGATAGTGATTTACATTTATTACATATTTTATGCATTGTAAGAGATGATTCCGAGTTAAGAAGATGTTCTGGAGCTAAATCGAATAATTTGGAGCATTGAAGTATGAGTAATATCCTAAGGAATTTAAACCGAGATCGCGTATGGGGCTCGTGGACCGACGTTTCATACCAAAGTTGGAAGAAAGAGCAAGGGCTAGAGCAAAAAAAAGTACTAGTGCGTCGCATAAGACGTGGAATTAAGCGCCGCATTAGTAAAAAATTCCGTCAGAAGTTTGAGAAGTTTACTGACTTGGAGTTTTTGGGTCTGACAGAAAATACACTAATGCTAGGCATATTGCGTGGAATTGTGCGTAGCATCAGTACAAAATTTTGTTAGACAAGCTAAGTTTAGCAAGTTTACAACCGAGAAAATTGCACTAGTGCTACGCACCCTGCGTACCATAGTGTTACACATGATGTGTAAAAAGTTTGAAGGTTTTCCAACTTGGCTCAAAGAGGTTAGTTTCGTCCGGGTTCGTCCTACTTGATAAATACACTAGAAACACATTTTTGAGAGGACTTTTGACATACTTTCGACCTAAGGAAGCTAAGGAGAAGTTAGAAGAACACAAGCATAAGGATTTCATCATTCCTTCCTCACTTAAGACCCGTGTTAGGATCGAATCTATGTCTTTGTATACTTTAATTATATTTGTGATGAATTTCACCATGTTTATGGAGTAGTTCCCTTTAGGGTTTGATGGATTTAGTGTATTGATCATTGTTTGTGCATTATCACTGTAGTTTTATGTACTGAATCTTTGTAAGATTTAATTATTGCATGTATATATTCACTAGTTCATGTAATCGAGAGAGGCATAACTTGTGATATCTTTGGATTATATTGTTAGTTGAGTTCATAGATTCTTTTAAGTAATTGAAAAAGTCTAGTTGAATCACTGATTAAACCTAGTTAGGCGAATGATCGAAAGATGTTTTCCTAAAGACCAATCCACTACGCTTTCCTGCATATCTTCACAGTGATTAATTTGGTTCGTCTCGTGAGGTTAAGGCTTAATCGAGAGAGGAGTTTCTACCGAACGTTTGAACAAATAATTGAGTGAATTCGAGAGACTCACTTGAACATTAGAAGTTATCTAGAGTTAGATCCCGAACAATTGTCTTGCCCTTATTTTATTATTCCTTTGTCTCGATAGTCACTAGTCAATAGCTTTGGATTCTTAGTTAATTTTAATTATTAATCATATAAATCTCAACTTTTGATCCACCTGGATAGCAATCAAGCTAGAAACTACGAGAATACTATTTAAATCCAATCCATGTGGATACGATATTATACTATACTACCTCTGATTAGCGAATATAATTTAAGTTTGTGTTTTGCGCTCGTCAAATCTTGGCGTTGTTGCTAGGGATTGGCAATCAATAGTATTCAAAATAGTTTTTGGTGCTAATTTAGGAATTTATTTTATTTTTTATTTTTTATTTTCATGGGTTTCCTCTTCCATGTGCAAGAAACAGATTGACTCCTTTGGTGTATGACTCGATCTTCTTCAAAGGAATTGATTCCATACAACCTATAGGTAGAAAAGAGTATGCGAAAGTTGAGGAAAGAAAAATAACTCACCGGAAAGTTCTTGGGGCATCCTTCAACCAAAGAACACATGGCTAATAATGGTGAAGATGAGGCAATTCTAACTGCAAGAGAAGAGCACAACAAAGAGAAAAAGCTACAAGGATAACAGTTGAGGAAGCCCGTAGGGCTGCTGATGAGACCGTCGACGATGATGGGGGTTGAAGATTCAATCTAAATCGACCCTTGATTGAAGTTCAGTTCGAGAATGTGGTACCCAGTCACGGTAGAGCATTGGGTGATTACGCTAGACCAGTCTATAATTAGGGACTGTCCAGTGTCAGACCTCTACCAGTAGCAACAAATAACTGGGCACATTTGTTTTGAAACCTGGAAAGACAGGTTGGGAAATTGGATACTCTAATGTCTGAGTGTGTCCCGGTAATGCTCCCGACTGATACAGAAAGAAATCCCAAAGAAACAGTGAATGTTGTAACGTTAAGAAGTGGGCAAGTGTTGAAACATCTCACCCCAATTCCAAAAAGACATGAGACTTGAAAAAGAAAGTAGGGAGCAACTGAAAACTGATATTGATAAGAAGTAAAAAGGCCATATGGAATCTAAGAAAAAAAAGAAGGAAGAAAACTCGAGAAGGGAGGAACCTGAGGAGATCAAGCATATTCTTGCTCTACCTTTTCCCCAAAAGCTGAGTAGAGAAAAGTTGGACAAGCAGTTTGAGAGATTTCTAGATGTGTTGAAACAGGTTCATGAAAGTTCTTTCACAGATGTTTGCTTACGCTAAATTCTTAAAAGAGATCCTCGAAGAAGAGTAAAATAGAGGAGACCACAGTGGACAAGCTCATAGAGCATTACAGCGCGATATTGCAAAATAAACTTCCACAAAAGTGTGGAGATCCAGGAAGTTTTACTATACCTTACTCTTTAAGAACTGTTAATTTTTGATAAATTTTCTTATGTGATTCTGGTGCTTCAATTAATTTAATGCCTCTATCTATCTATAGAAAACTGGAGAAGGATATTGGATATATAAGGTTTTCACCCATATCTTTGCAGTTGGCATATAAAACGACTATAACACCCGAGGGGATAGTGGAAAATATGTTAGTTCGGGTGGATAAGTTAGTATTTCCTGTGGATTTTATAGTGGTAAATATGGAGGAAAACAAGGAGGTCCCTCTCATCCTAGGAAGACCATTCTTAGCGACGGGTAGAGCTATATTAGATATACACAAGAGAAAACTCATGCTTAGAGTTGGTGAGGAGTCTGTGACTTTTAAAATGGATGTAGCACGGAGGGCACAAAAAGACAAACCGGCTGCGAGTTTTGAGTGGAAGTTAAAGGGATCAAAAGAGAAAGATGTAGTGAGAGAGAAAGATAAGTGTGGGGTGTACCCAAAAAAGGCCAAGAAGAAGTTGTCTGCATGGATGTGTGCATTAGTTCGGTCGCGAGGAATGGAGCCCGACTTCAACTCAGACCCCGACTAGACGTTCAGGAAAGTTTCCTTTACCTTATACTTTTTAATTATGTGCCATGGGGACATGACACAACTTAAAGTGTGGGGTGGGGATATTTGTAGGTATGTATGTATGTATGTATGTGTATATATTAGTTTTCTTTTTTGTTAGTTGTAGGTGTTAGAGACAGAAAATTTGAAGAAAAAAATTAATTTGTTTTTAAAGTTTTTGATTTTTCCCGATGATGGATATCGTCGACAGGTTTCTTGAGGGAATAAAGTCGAAGAAAAAAGAACAAAAATATTTTCTTTTGGTTTGTTTTATTTTTTTCGTAGGTAGTGTAATATTTTTTCCATGATTTTTCTTTATGCCGCGATTCTTTTCCAATGTTTGTGCTTGAATCGGGTGTAGTTAGTTTTTTTTTAGGAATAAGGAAGTCTTATGCTGGTGTTAAATGGAGATAACTGCTCTTAACCTTGTTGTTCTTGAGAATAGTAAGTGTCTTAGTTGTAACGCCTAGGCTCAGTTCTTGACTCATAGATAAGTGCCTTAAATTGTATGATCTTAACTTTTCTTTACTACTTTGACTAGAGAGTCTTGATGAGTCCGATCCTAAATGAGTTATGTGCCAATGTGTGTGTGAGGTTTTGTGTTATTTTGTGTATTGCATTTGATGTCTACAACTTGCCCTGTGTGTTTGCATAGTGAAATAGTAGTTTTATTCAGTCTTGGAAGTGATATAGGCGTTTCATTGTTGAGCTAGTTATATGATTTTACCCACCTAATTGTTATGTATCTTATTAACCCCTTTGAGCTTGTAATCTGGTTTCTTTGGTCACCATATTACAAGCCTTACCCATTTGTTTGGATTGACCATCTATTTGAACCTTTTACCTCTCATGAGCACTTGGATTAGATATGAGCTTGTAAAAGCTAAGTGAGTTATGGTCGGGTTTTGAATGGAACTGTAGAAAAAGAAGAAATGTGAACTATTTGAAAAGTTGTGAGAGCCACTTGTAAAGAACTGGAAAAAAAGCTTGATTGAGAAAAACAAGAAGAAGAAAATAAGAACTTAGAAAAGAAAAAAATGGATTACATGCTAGTGGTAGTTCTCATCTTGTTTGTGCTTAAAGATATTGGGAGCTCGATGCTATTATGAATGAAGCTCGGGGTTTGGTTCAACATAAGTCTGGGGTTTGAATTGTTAATGTATATGTATTAAAGTTCTTAGGGAGGTGTAGTCACTATATCCAAATCTATCATACCCATCCCTCAGCCTACATTACAATCAAATAAAGTCCTACTTGATCCTTGACTGAATGAGCTCAATTAGTAGAGTATTACACTATGGGCAAGCCTATGGTACGTCTCTTGTGGCATATGAATTTTATTTAAGAGAGTGAGTTAATTCTTTCTATATTGAGTTCCTATTTGTTCTTGAATTTTATTGTGTGGAACTACTATCTATCTTTGGTGTGAGGGAACATGATTTGCGAAGGTAAGGTAAAGTGTTTGAACTTTGTATTAGAGTAAGTGAGTAAGTTGTGAAAAATGCATGGTGCTTTGAGTCAAATCTTGAGGTAAGGATGTTACGTTAGGGTGCTTAGTTTGTTCTAAGTATTCTTGGTATGATGTGTCAGGGAAGTGGTATGATAAGAAGGTCGTCTCTATGTGGAGTGCAGTTTGATTGCTCGAGGACGAGCAATGGTTCATGTGTGGGGTGTTGATGGTAGGCTAGGAGCACGTGTATTAGCTGCATTTTGCACTCTAATTACTGTAATTTAAGCGTGTTTGAGCTTAAATGATGGTGATTTGCACTTATTACGTATTTCATGCTTTGTAGGAGATGATTCTGAGTTAAGAAGATGTTCCGGAGCTAAATCGAATAATTTGGAGCTTTGACGTCTGAGTAAAAGCCCAAAAAATTTAAACCGGGATCGCGTCCAGGGCTCGTGGACCGGCGTTGCATACGAAAATTGGAAGAAAGAGAAAGGGATAAGAAAAAAAAAAGTACTAGCGTGTCGCATAAGGCGTGGCATTAAGCATCTCATTAGTACAAAATTCGGTCAGAAGTTTGAGAAGTTTAGAGACTTGGAGTTTTTGGGCCTGGCAGAAAAATACACTAATTGTAGGCATAATGCGTAGCATCGGTACAAAATTTTGTCAGACAAGCTAAGTTTATAGAGTTTACAACCGAGCAAATTGCACCAATGCTACGCACTCTGCGTACCATAGTGCGACGCATGATGTGTATAAAATTTGTAGGTTTTTCTACTTCGGCTCAAATAGGGTAGTTTCTTCTGGGTTCGTTCCTACTTGGTATAAATACACTAGAAACACATTTTGAGAGGACTTTTGACATACTTTCGACCTGAGGAAGCTAAGGAGGAATTAGAAGAACACAAGCACAATGATTTCATCATTCCTCCCTTACTCAAGACCCGAGTTTTGATCGAATCTATGTTTTTCTATACTTTAATTATATTTGTGATGAATTTCTCCATGTCTATGGAGTAGTTCCCTTTAGGGTTTGATGGATTTTGTGTATTGATGATTGTTTGTGGATTATAACACTAGTTTTATGTATTGAATCATTTTAAAAGATTTAATTGTTGCATGTATATTCACTAGTTCATGTAACCGAGAGGCATAATTTGCGATATCTTTGCATTATATTGTTGGTTGAGTTCATAGATACTTCTAAGTAATCGAACGAGCTAGTTGAATCAATGATTAAACCTAGTTAGGACAATAATCGAAAGAGATTTTCCAAAAACCAATCCACTGAGCATTCTTGCATATCTTCACAGTGCTTTATTTGGTTCATCTTGTGACGTTAAGGCTTAATCGAGAGAGGGTTTTTTGCTGAATTCGATAGACTCACTCGAACATTAGAAGTGAATTATCTAGAGTTAGATCCCGAACAATTATCTTGAACCTATCCTATCAAAACTCTACCTTCTCCCACTGATAACCTTATTTGCTTATTCCTTATCTCGATAATCACTAGTCAATGGCTTTGGATTCTTAGTTAATTTTAATTATTAATCATGGTAAATATCAACAGTCAATGGACGAAGACCTCCATTAGACTCTCCTATGTATCTCTTCTCTTCTCCTCTCTCCATTCCCCTCTCTTACACCCCTAAACTCGTCTCTCTTTCCCTGCTGCTCGTTTTTCCCAACCCTTCTGAGCCCAAATTTCAGTTCCGAAACCCTAGCTGCCCCGCCGGCAACCTCTGGCTAGCGACCCTCCTTGTTGTCCCTCCCTTTTCGATCTGTCCAGGTCCACCCCTGCGACAGGTTGACAACCCCCCTCCCTATTGGTTTCATTGTGGTTGCGTGTGATTTTGCAGGGTACTAGTTGCGACTTCCGAGGTGTACGGGCAAGAAGAGCGGAGCATCACCGGCTAGTGTGTGCAAAAGTTGGAGGGAGTTGGAAGGACGCACAACAGAGTTCTGCGACCTCGGGTGCATCAAGTCATATTTCCAGTTTCTTTCCATCGGGAGTTGATACCTCCCGCTTTCTTGTCACTTTTTATGATAGTTAATTTGTGGCTATTTTGTTATCATTACTTTAAGCATATTATTAGAGTACTTGTAGCTTCTACCTGGTTTTTTCCTAGTTTGGGTCCTTGTTAGTGTTTTCCGTAGTCGGTCATAGGTATAGTGGCTGTGGCCTGGGATGGTAGAGTAAGGTCATGTCCTTGGAGGGTGTCGGGGGTGAGAAGGGGGGTCGGGAGGGGGTCAGTGGATGGGACGGGAGGCAAGAAGGGTAAGGGGAAAGAGAGAGCTTGTAGATTGAGGATCGAGTCGTGGAACATAGGCATACTGACGGGTAAGTCTATTGAGTTGGTGAAGATTCTCCAGAAGAGGAGGGTCAATATAGCTTGTGTCCAGGAGACTAGGTGGGTAGGGTCGAAGGCGAGGAATACAGACGGGTATAAGTTGTGGTACTCTGGGGTCGTGAGGGGTAAGAATGGAATGGGTATCTTGGTGGATAGAGATCTTAGAGAGTCTGTGGTTGAGGTTAGGTGAGTGAATGGTAGGATAATGTTTATTAAGTTGGTGATAGGTTAATACCAATTGATGTTTTATACGTCAATACCACACAAGAGGGGAGGGAGGTGATTTGTGTGGTGTCCAATTTTTGAGTGTTGTCGTTATGGAAGAACCATGTTCTTCTAGGTGTTCCTACTTCTACCGTTTGCGGAATAATAATTGCAGAAATAAAAGAACACAACAATTTTACGTGGAAAATACCCGACTCAAAAGGTGAAAAAACAACGACCTACTACTCAGTAGGATTTTCTCCAAACACTTCACTACAACAATGAGCCAAACAACATTTACAAATAAACTCTTTTGTAAACCTAAGGATTAACTCTAACCCTTTGTGACAAACTAACCTCTAGCTATTTGAGACAAACTTCAAGTTAACTATAACTTGAACACTCAGTACCTATTACAATTGCTTCTAGATAAAGCTGAAAGATACAATTTGTAATCACCTACTACAAACAACTAGACTCAAAAGATAACAGATGGAACTGGTTCAAGTAGCTTTTGAGTCGCACAGAGATTCTTCACATGAACTGCTTGCAAAATTGCTTTGGTAATTTTGCTCTCAATTCTTGTTTCACTTCTTTGTTTGTGTGCATTGTTCAACAGGAATACTTTGACAATATATAGGATCAGTAGTTGAGACGTTGAAGTAGAATTCTGATGCAACTCTTCCTTGGTTGAAGAGTTTGAGTTTATCTCAACTTCCTTGATCCTCCTCTATCTTGATTCTGACCTACCTGAATACGAAGTCCATCTCCCTATCAATTTGCAATATTTTTGCTTAGGAGATAACTCCTTAATTCAGAGATGGTGTTTATCTCCTGTGTGTGAACTGTTCTCGTGCCATTCATTCTGCATGTCTATGTATTCCATGATGGACCTGGTTCAACTGTGAGGATATTTGTCATTCTTCAAAACCATTCAGTATCTTGATTCAACAGGTATCTTGGTGGATAGAGATCTTAGAGAGTCTGTGATTGAGGTTAGGCGAGTGAATGATATGTTAATGTTTATTAAGTTGGTGATTGGTGAGTGCAACCTCAATGTAGTTAGCGCTTACGCACCGCAAGCGGGCTTGGATGAGGAGGTCAAGAGGCGCTTCTGGGAGGGTTTGGACGAGATTATGCATAGTATTCCACCTACTGAGAGGTTATTTATTGGAGGGGATTTTAATGGCCATATTGGGTCGGCCTCTAGTAGATATGGCGAGGTGCATGGTGTCTTTGGCCTTGGGGATAGGAATGGAGGAGTTACTTTTGAGCTGGATTGTGAACTCGACTTTTCCGAAGAGGGAGGAGTATCTAGTTACTTTCCATAGTTCGGCGGTGAAGACTCAGATTGATTACCTTCTCCTCAGAAGGTGTGATAGAGGATTGTGCAAGGATTGCAAGGTTATCGCGGGAGAGACCCTCGCGACTCAGCATATGCTCTTAGTGATGGACGTCGGTATTAAGATAAAGAGGAAGATGAGGTATGCTCGTGGCCGAGCGAGGATTAGATGGGGATCTTTAACTAAGGATAAAGCCCAGGAGTTAGATGGGAGGTTATCCGCTATTGGAGATTGGAGGAGTAGTGGGAACGCGAGCACTATGTGGTCAACAACAACGAACTATGTGAGGGAGGCAGCGAGAGAGGTGCTTGGGATATCGAAGGGTTATTTTGGCAGGCATCAAGGCGGCTGGTGGTGGAATGACGTAGTCCAAGGTAAAGTGGAGGCGAAGAAGGTAGCGTATGCGAAATTGGTAGGGAGCACAAGCGAGGAGGAGATGAGGGCGAATAGAGAGAGGTACAAGGTGGCGAGGAAGGTGGCAAATCTGGCGGTCACGGAGGCTAAGAATGCAGCGTTTGGTCGTCTATACGAGGAATTTGGGGGAAAACGCGAGGACAAGAAGTTATTTCGGCTGGCTAAAGGGAGGGAGAGAAAGGCTCAGGATCTGAATCAAGTAAGGTGCATCAAAGACAAGGATGGTAGAGTATTGATGAGAGAGTCCCAGATTAAGTAGAGATGGCAGACGTACTTCCGTAGTCTTCTAAACGAGGAGGGGGACCGGGATATAGTGCTAGGGGATTTTGGGCATTCAGAGAGTCTCCAAGATTTTGGGTATTGCATGAGCATTAAGGTGGTAGAGGTCGTGGGGGCTTTGCGTAAGATGAGTAGGGGTAGAGCGACCGGGCCAGATGAAATTTCGGTTGAGTTTTGGAAGTGTGTGGGTAGAGCAGGATTGGAGTGGATGACTAGGTTGTTCAATGGACTAAAAGGATGCTGGAGGAGTGGAAGTGGAGTACAATGGTACCGTTGTACAAGAACAAAGGTGATATCCAGTGTTGTAACAGTTATAGGGGTATCAAGTTACTAAGCCATACCATGAAAGTCTGGGAGAGGGTGGTTGATGCGAGGGTGAGGAAGACGATGTCTATATCCGACAATCAGTTTGGGTTCATGCCGGGTCGCTCCACTACGGAAGCTATCCACCTTATTAGGAGGCTGGTGGAACAGTACAGGGATAAGAAAAAGGATTTGCACGCGGTGTTTATTGACTTGGAGAAAGCGTATGACAAGGTCCCTAGGGAGGTGCTCTAGAGGTGTCTCGAGGCAAAAGGGCGTGCCAGTAGCCTACATAAGAGAGATCAATGACATGTATTATGGAGATAAGACTAAGGATAGGACTGTGGGAGGTGACTCGGAGCATTTCCCGGTTGTTATGGGGTTACACCAAGGCTCTGCGCTTAGCCCATTCTTATTTTCCTTGGTGATGGATGCACTGACACACCATATTCAAGGGGATGTGTCATGGTGTATATTATTTGCTGATGACATATAATTGATGAGACGAGGGTCGGTGTTAACGAGAGGCTGAAGGTTTGGAGACATACCCTCGAGTCTAAGGTTTCAAATTGAGCAGGTCTAAGACACAGTACCTGGAGTGCAAGTTTAGCGCTGAGCCGAGGGAAGTAGGCAGGGACGTGAGGCTTGGATCACATGTCATCCCCAAGAGAGATAGCTTCAAGTACCTTGGGTCGGTGATTCAGAGGGACGGAGATATCGACGAGGGCGTCACTCACAGTATAGGGGTGGGATGGATGAAATGGAGGCTTGCATATGGAGTCTTGTGTGATAAGAAAGTGCCACTTATACTCAAAGGTAAGTTTTATAGAGCTGTGGTTAGACCGACCATGTTGTATGGAGCAGAGTGTTAGCCGGTTAAGAACTCCCATATTCAGATGATGAAGGTAGCAGATATGAGGATGCTGAGGTGGATGTGCGGGCACACTAGGATAGACAGGATTAGGAATGAAGATATTCGGGAGAAGGTGGGCGTGGCCCATGTGGAGGATAAGATGCGGGAAGCGATGCTCAAATGGTTCGGGCACGTGCGGAGGAGAAGCCTTGATGCTCCAGTGAGGAGGTGTGAGTGGTTGGTTGTGGAGGGTACTAGAAGAGGTAGAGGGAGGCCTAAGAAGTATTGGGGAGAGGTGATCAGGCAGGACATGGTACGACTGCAGATTTCCGATAGGAAGGTCTGGAGGTCAAGCATCAAGGTTGTAGGCTAGGGGGTAGTAGAGCTTTCCCTTCTTCATACCCGGGGTGAGGCGGGGTTGGGTAAGGTTGATCTTAGATGGCATGCGGTTTTTGTTGAGCCGACACTATCCTTGTTGTTTATCTTAGATGGCTACTGTTATTGCATGTCTTTTATCTTCTGGTTTTTATGCTTCTGTTACTATTTCTACGGTTTCTGATGAAGTTACTAATGAATTGTCTTTTCTTGTTTTTATTTCTGTCTTTTTGAGTCGAGGGTCTATCGGAAATAGACGCTCTGCCCTATTGGGCTAGGGCTAAGGTTTGCGTACACATTACCTCCCCAAGACGCCACTTTGTGGGATTTTACTGGGTAATTATTGTTTGTTTTTTAGTAAATCTCAATTGTTGATCCACCCGGATAACAATCAAGCTAGAAACTACGAGAATATTATTTCAATCCAATCCTTGTGGATATGATAATATACCATACTATCTTTGATTAGCGAGCATAACTTAAGTGTGTGTGTTGTGCTCGTCAGGTATCACCCTTGTTCTTGTATACATGAACAATCGTGCTCCACCTCCACTCTTCTGGCATCTTCTTCATTCTAAAAATGACAATAAATAACCTAGTGAGTCACTCTAAGCCCGCGTTGCCCGCACTCTTCCAAAACTCCACCGAGATTTCATCCGGCCTTGTCGCTTGGCCCCTACTCATCTCACGCATAGCCCCCAACCTCATCAACTCTAATCCGCCTACAATACCCTAAGTCACGACGACTCCCAGAGAGTTCCAAATCACCTAGTAAATACTCTTTTTGCTTAAAGATAGAATAAAATAAATTTGGAGAATAGAGTCAGTTTTTTTTACTTTTGGTCTCAATTCAAACATAAAATCGTTAATATTGCAAAATAAAATTTATATAATTAGAAATAAGATCAAAAGTAGGAGTAGTACTATACTTCGAAACCTATTATTATTGAAAAATATTTTAAAAAATTGTTAAAAAGAAGTGTTTGATTCTTCAAATATTAATAGTCATCCAAAATGGAACAGTATTAAGAATAGTAACTAACAAATCTGTCATTTTATAAGGTAATTGAAGTGAAATTTCTTGTCTCCTCTCTTCTTGTGGTTCGCCATTTTAGTCATGAAACGTCCAAAAAGTTGATCAAATACATACTATTAGAGAAAAATATCCTAAAACATGTTATTGAATATTGTGATAGGTCTCTTTCATAATTCTTTTCCTACTGCTGAACCAAAAAATTGGTAGTGCTTTGCTTGGATTTTCAATCATTATTCAGTTATTTAATAGTGCAGAAGCTGAAGCACAAATCCGTTGTAGTCTAGTTGGTCAGGATATTCGGCTCTCACCCGAAAGACCCGGGTTCAAGTCCCGGCAACGGAAACACTCTATTTTTAAACGAGCTTATCTTATATGATCATTTATGTCATTACACCAATATAAATTAACCTTTTCCTAGTCAATCTTACCCTAAGTCTATCTAATTCTTTTTTCTTGAAGAAGTTCAGAGGGAAATAGTGAAGAAACACTAATTAAATTGGACTTGTTTACATCATGACTCACTGTTGGATTCTTAGCTATTTTTATAATGTATTGTACTGTACTATATTGTATCGTTTGATGAGTATAATGTTTGGACATATTGCATCGTTTGACGAGTATAATGTTTGGACAGGTTGCATCGTTTGCCGTTGTCTTATGATATCATGCACCAGTAATATGAAGAATAAATTTGCAATATCATAAAGGAGAATTATGATACGGGATAAACTTATTATATAAAAAGGTAGGGTAAATGATAAAATAAAATTATTTAATAATAATGAAGGGTGGGATGAAAGAAAAAGATAAGATAACGATGCAACCATACCAAATCGATCATTACATAGAGTGCCATATTTCATCGTTACGTAACGGCGAATTTAACGATACAATAAAATTTAAGTAACAATTAAAACAAACATCGTATTTAAAGTAACAACAATACGTTACAATACAATAGACAACAACCATCCAAACAAGATGTTAGCAAATATTTAAAAGAAAAAATGAATGTATTTACTCATACCCAACATTTACACTAAACTAACATATATGGCATGCATCTATAAAAAAAATGCAGCATTTTATCGTAATTAAAGAATATAAATTTTCATTCAAAAATATTTTTCCTAACCCATGATATTTTAACCAATTTCAAGGTTAATTTTGGTCAATGTGATATCGTTCATAACCATGATATTTTAACCAATTTCTCGTTAAAGGACAATTTCGTCAATGTGATATTTTGTTTAAATTCGTGAAAAAGGTACTTAACTCAAAAGGAAGTACAAGCGAAAGACAGAGGAATGGAGAAAGAGGGCACAAGCGATACTGATAATCGGAGCACGATAAGGGTGAACGTTAAGTTCAGCGGCCGATCGATACCGGTGGAAATCTCCGACGAGTCCACCGTCGAACACCTCAAGTCTCTCCTTCAACCTCTTACTAATGTCCTCCCTCCCGGTCAAAAACTCATCTTCAAAGGTTACTTTCTTTCAATTCTACCCTATCAGCTCTATTTTTTCTGAATTGGAACTACAAAGTGCTGAATTTCAGTGAATTACGGTGTTTGACTAGGTATGAAGTTTAAAAAAGATAGAAACAATTTTAAATTTGTAGTCTAAAACAAGTCATTGACATTTATGTGGTTATAAATCATGTCATTAAGGCTAAAAATATGCAGTTTAAAGTTAAATTTATGTCTAAATATAGAAAGATATTTCTCTCATCCCTTACAATTTATGTGAACCTGTTTGACTAGGCGCATAGTTTAAGAAAAAATTAGGAATTTTGGAATTTGTGGTCCTAAACAAGTAAAAAGGGGCATAGAGTATTTGCGTAAATATAAAAGCTTCTCATTAATGGTAGAATTGTAAGTTTAAGCTTAATTGTTACCAAATTTAGAAAGGGGTCATTCTTTTTGGAACGGACCAAAAAGAAAATAGGTTCACATAAACTAGAACAGAGGGAGTATTTCTTTTGGAATTATGGGACAGACTAAAAAGAAAAGTATGCCACATAAATTGAATTGTTGTCTGTATTAATTATCATGTGAATTTGATAGTTGATTTTTTCATGGACAGGGAAAGTTTTGGTGGATGAAATGACACTGAAGTCATCAGGGGTTGTAAATGGTGCTAAGATCATGCTTATGGCTTCCCAGTGTTTACACCAAGAGGTACTTCGTGAAGTTTTCTCCTTTTTGTTCTTTGCCTCTATTAGAGATCTTAGAAAATAGTAGTGAATTTCTAGTAATTTTTTTTAATTTGTATAACATTAGCCTGAGATGAATTTAGATTGAGAAAATATGGCCAGTGAGATTTGAGACCTCTACTTGTTTGGGATTAGGGTGTAGTTGTTGTTGTTGCTTTTATTTCCATACACTCTTTGCAGTGATGATTCATATAGCTGACTCTAACTTGCTTGAGATTGAGACGTTGTTGATATTTAAGAGCATGTATAATTAGATGGGATTTTCATAGTTCCATTCGCCCGGTATATCTTTTGCTTACTTTTTCCAAAGTTAGCCAGGTATATCTTGATCTCCTGATCTTGTTTGATAATGTAATCATGTTAGTTGTTTTTGTTAGGAGAAAAATGAAGTTCTCAATTTCAAGAAAGCAAAACCTATGCCTAGAATTTAATTTGTTTTGCTTGTGGAAAATATGTAAACATCCATCTGTCTGATTTACGTACACAACTAAATGTGCGAAGAATGAGCTATATAAAATTGAATGTTTATGATCGTTTTTGGTTTTTGGCTAGAAAGTAGACTCTCCACAAGCACCTGCAGCCACCAACATTGTCATTTTAAGTAAAATGCTAAGTTTACTTTACTATGGAAGAATAACCAATTCCTGCTATGCTACTTAAGGAAATAAAAGGGTAAAACAAGATGTGGTAAATTTCCACCAAGGTAGCAATTAGCAGCAACCGCAGAGCTACATCGTCCACATGTTTGAATCCCTGATATGACATTCTTGTATTTTTTTTAAAATAAAAATAAAACCTCTTGTTAAAATCCCTTGCTCCCTGATTGATTAGCAGTAGCCCATTGTGACACTGTGGATACTGAATCTAGATATTGACATATTGCCCTGCCCATATTTGCTAGCTTATTTTTTTATAAAGAAAAATATGTGGGGAGGGCAGGGCTGGAGTGGTTGACGGGGTTGTTCAATGTTATTTTTAGGACGATGAGGATGCCGGAGGAGTGGAGATGGAGTATAGTGGTGCCGTTGTACAAGAACAAAGGTGATATCCAGTGTTGTAACAACTATAGGGGCATCAAGTTACTAATCCATACTATGAAAGTCTAGGAGAGGGTGGTTGAGGCGAGGGTGAGGAGGACGACGTCGATATCCGACAACCAGTTTGGGTTCATGCTGGGGCGATCCACCACGGAAGCTATCCACCTTATTAGGAGGTTGGTGGAACAGTTCAGGGATAAGAAGAAGGATCTGCACATGGTGTTTATCGACTTAGAGAAAGCATATGACAAGGTCCTTAAGGAGGTGCTCTGGAGATGTCTTGAGGCTAAGGGCGTGCCGGTCGCCTGCATAAGAGCGATCAAGGACATGTATGATGGAGCTAAGACTAACGTTAGGACTGTGGGAGGCGACTCAGAGCATTTCCCGGTTGTTATGGGTTTACACCAAGGCTTTGCGCTTAGCCCATTCCTATTTGCCTTGGTGATGGATGCACTGACACACCATATCCAAAGGGATGTGCCATGGTGTATGTTATTTGCGGATGACATAGTTCTGATTGATGAGACGAGAGTCGGTGTTAATGGGAGGCTGGAGGTCCGGAAACAAACCCTTGAGTCTAAGGGTTTCAAATTGAGCAGGTCTAAGACTGAGTATCTGGAGTGCAAGTTTAGCACTGAGGCGAGTGAGGTAGGTGGGGATGTGAGGCTTGGATCTCAGGTCATCCCCAAGAGAGATAGCTTCAAGTACCTCGGGTCGGTGATTCAGGGGGACGGGGAGATTGACGAGGACATCACCAGTCATATAGGGGCGGGCTGGACGAAGTGGAGGCTTGCATCTGGAGTCTTGTGTGACAAGAAAGTGCCACCGAAACTTAAAGGTAAGTTTTATAGAGCTGTGGTTAGACCGGCCATGTTGTATGGGGCAGAGTGTTGGCCGGTTAAGAACTCCCACATCCAGAGGATGAAGGTAGCAGATATGAGAATGCTTAGGTGGATGTGCGGGCACACTATGATAGATAGGATTAGGAATGACGATATTCGGGAGAAAGTGGGCGTAGTGCCGGTGGATGATAAGATGCGGGAAGCGAGGCTCAGATGGTTCGGGCACGTGCGGAGGAGGAGCCTTCATGCCCCGGTGAGGAGGTGTGAGCGGTTGGCGGTAGTGGGTTCGAGAAGAGGTAGAGGGCGGCCGACGAAGAATTGAGGAGAGGTGATTAGGTAGGACATGGCGAGGCTGCAGATTTCCGAGGACATGGCCCTTGATAGGAAGGTGTAGAAGTCAAGCATCAGGGTTGTAGGATAGGGGGTAGTAAAGCTTTTCATTCTTCAGTCCCGGGGTGAGGCGGGTTTGGATAGGGTTGATCTTAGAGGGCTTAAGGTCTATGCTGAGCGCGCACTTCCCTTAGATACTGGCTATTGTTATTGCATGTCATTTATCTTATAGTTTTTATGCTTATGCTACCACTTTCACGATTTCTGTTGGAGTTACTAATGATTTGTCTTTTCGTGTTTTTTTTCGTGTTTATTTCCGTCCCCCTGAGCCGAGGGTCTATTGGAATAAGCCTCTCTGCCCTATCGGGATAGGGGTAAGGCCTGCGTACAGACTACCCTCCTCAGACCCCATTTTGTGGGACTTTACTGGGTAGTTGTTGTTGTAAAAATATGTGACTAGTTTCTTTAGTTTGTGCTAATTAAATGAATGGGACCCGAAGGAAATTTTCTGTGATAAAAATGGGATGAATCCTACAACTCAGAGATTATTGTTCCGAGGAAAAGAAACGAATAATAATGAATGCTTAGACACTACCCTCCCCAGATCCCACTTGTGGGACTATACTGGGTCGTTGTTGTTGCTTACACATTGCTGGTGTACAGGACATGTCGAAGGTATTGGAGGATCCATCTAGCAAAGAGAGGAATAATGTTCAAGGTACCTCCGTCTCTTGTGAAGCCATTGCGGGAGTAAGAGTAGAGGTCGATAAGCTCTCACACAGGGTATGTATGTATTCTAGCAAATCAATGTTGCCTCTAGAGTTCGGGTTAATTTCACGGTTTTCGTTCAACTTTTGTTTTATTGTGTTAAAGTTACTTTATTGCACCAAAGTAATAAATCTAATTTCATAATAGAGAAATAACTCAACTATGCATATATATATATATATATATTAAAAAATGAAAATTGCCCGAAAATGCTAATCTGGTCTCAGAAAACACAAGTCGCCACATACATAAAATTGTCAAGTAAGTATGGCCATGTCAGCAAGTAACCTTATATAATATCCATGTGACACAACAAAAAGAACTATTAGAAAACTCTTTGGTCAATCCAACCTAATACTCACTCAGTGTCCCTTTTGACTTTTTGTAAGAGGGTGAAAGAATGGGCATCTTTTTAAAGTAGTTCCACGTGAATATTTTGTAAGGGAATATTTTCTGTGTTCTTTATTTTATAAGCATAATTGAGTATTTTTCTGTGTGGAAAATTAACTTTACGACTTTATTGCAGTGAACAGTACAGATGACCATCCGTGACATTAACCTTAGGGTTTTGTTTGGTTTTATTTAGATGCATGAAGTCTTGATTATGTAAGTTCTGCTTCTTGTGCATGTAGGTTTCGGCCATAGAGGAAGCTATGCAGAGAGGTAGTAAAGTCGAGGATAGAGAATTTGTGGTGGTTACCGAGTTGTTAATGATTCAGCTTCTTAAACTGGATAGTATTGAGGCAGTTGGAGAAGCAAGAGCTGAGAGGAGAAAGGAGGTGAGTTGGTGCATACTTTAGAAAGCTAGTATTAAGGCAAAATTAGTTAGTAATCATCCACAGGACATAAAATAAATTTCTCAATAGAGCGTTAAAAACGAGCTACTAGTCCTTACCCCTTTGCTGCAACATCTTCTGATCTAAATTTAGTGGTAGCAAATAGGTTCAACCAGATGTTTTCCAGGTCAATCTTCAGATTTGCACCAATTACTTTTTGTCACATTAAAATAACTGAACTTTGTGGGAATTGCTCGAAAATATATATGATTCAAAGGTCAAAATTTTTGCACTCCAGTTTGTCAATCAGCCTAATTATCCAATTATGCGTGGAATAGCAGCACAGTTGGCTGTATATTAGTTTCAGTTTCTGAACTTGATTTCTTGTATTAAGTCATGAGAATTTTTACCTTCAAAAGAGACTTTTCTTTAAATGATACTCCCTCCGTTCCAGTTTATGTGAACCTATTTCCTTTTTGGTACGTTTCAAAAAGAATGACCCCTTTCTAAATTTGGAAACAAGGCTGGTTAAACTTACAATTGTATCCTTAATGAGAAGCTTTTATAGCCACACAAATACTCTGGGCCCCTTTTTGACTTGTTTAGGACCATAAATTTCAAAAATCTTCATTTTTTCTTAAACTCCGTGCCCAGTCAAACATATTCACATAAATTGTAACGGAGGGAGTAGTTTAAGGGATGCATCCATCTTTTGTATCATGGAGAAGTAAAACGTAATACCCTTCTTGAGTAGTGATGGATTCAATATTTAAACGCTGTGGGTTTTGAGTCGTGAGCCGAGAAAGTGAATTTTGAAATGTATATCTAATTTATCTATACTTATTGTTTTGCACACACATATATAAATGTGATTGGACGGGAATAATTGGGATCTACGGATCCAATGAAGCCATTGTTGGATTGTGCTTGAGTTTTGGTTCTCCATGATGTCTCTGACTACAGATTCAACATCTCCTGGCAGGTTCATCGCATTCAGAGTTTTGGTGATATGCTTGACGATTTTAAGGCAAGAAACTCTAAATTATAATGGTACTTAAATGGTACCATACGAGAGATGTTGGATTCAGGAGTTTGAAGCCTCAATGCACCAAATAGACTACAGCAATCCACAAAAATTACCCAGCAATTGGAACTGTTTGATTCTGTATCATAGTTTCTTGTTTTTACTGATTCACCATCCTTTTACATCGTACACCTTGCTTATAATTAGCCCATTAGGTAAGAGGTAATTCTTTTCCAACTACTGAATTAAAAAATTGCTTAGATTGCTTTGCTTGGATTTTGGCTCTACGCAAGCACCTTATGCGTCAATGTGAACATTGTTAAGCAACAATCCGTTGTAGTCTAGTCGGTTAGGTTATTCGGCTCTCACCCGACAGACCCGGGTTCAATTGCTTTTTTACTTTTTTTTTGGGTATAAACTAAAGAACTAATAATATTTGGCAAGTGGCAGCAGCAAAGCTATTTCATCACAAAATTTGAGTTTTGTGCACGTGAGAGAGCAACTTTTGAGAACTGCTTCTTTGGATTCTTCATTGAAAAGGTTTTTGAAGAACTTTAAAAAGAATTAAGACAATACTTAAACAAACACGTCAAATTGTAAAAGCTATTTTACAAAGTTTTAAGGATTTTTTACAATAGGTTAACCATGAAGAGAAAACATTTAAAGTAAGAGAATGCACGGGGATTTTTTCCCGAAGATTAGGTGTTTTTCTTCCTTCTTTTCTATTGTTTTCTAGAATCTAGAGATAAATTTCACGAGAGAAGGATAATTTTTTACCGTCACTGTGTTTTTAATTTTTTTTAGTTAAAAAAATGGTTCTCACCCATGATGGATGAGTTTGTTTGATAAGCTGCGATTGGCACTTAAGGAGTTACTCTCCAATAGGCATACTAATTCCAAGTCTCATTATGACGCGATATCATAAATCATACTAAGATATAATTATAATCACGAATTACAGCCGAAAGCTTTACAGCTACACAACGGAAATCTCTAAGTATGACATAGTCTAAAATCAACGACAACCTACAATAACAAAGTCAAGAAGCAGTTAAAATAGATTTGGAGTACAAATGTTCAAGGGACATAGCCCGAAATAAAAACATAAAAATAGATAGAATAAAGCCGCTCCAAGGAGCAAGTGCGGCCTGCTCTGAACAGGAAGTCGAAAGAAGCAATGAATTAAGTCACTGATTGTGTATGGTCGAAATCGGAGAAGCCTCGGGAGTTCGAGTCATTGCACCGGGTTCTGGAATGAATCGAAGTTAGGGTCATGGCTGATTAAGTAGCGCACACTTCGGGGATCAAGGTGTGCGGTATCGAGGGTCGAGCATGGCCTACCTCAAAATAGTGCAGTTACATATCTGTACCAGAATGGGCGGGAATTTCTCAATGGCACAAGAATCAAGGCGTAAATTCCGGAATAGATTTGTACGAATTAGTACAAATCCATACTAGGTGGTTATACAACTGTCCCAATAAGATTATTTACTGTAAATAGAAATGTACCTTATTTAGGGTTCCCTTCCTATATAAAAGGGACCCCAATCATTTGTACACACTATCTAATAATTGGAAAAGAATATACATCTCTACTTTTGTACTCATCTCTCAAAATTATCCTTTAGCTTTTTTGTATTCTCTTTGCTTATTTTTACTGTTCATTAAGGTCCTACTCGAGGTCACTTGGGCTCGAGGACGAGGCTTGTTTATACACTGGTCTGGTTTAACTTGCTTATTCAACTCACGTACCTACTTTCCTTATCTAGTATTGGATTAAAATCACATATATTTTAGACCTCATCATAAATTTAAATTGTTACTCAGACTTTTAGGGTAAACAGTTTGGCGCCCACCGTGGGGCTAAAGATAATAGTGATTATTTCAATACTGGTTTTTGATAACACACGTTATTTTTCACACTTGCTCTTGTCGAAGATTCTTCGTTTTCAGGCTAAAACATGTCAAACTCAACAAGCACACCAGTACATGGTAATGACAGTCTCAGATTCCATGGAAAAAATGATAATGCAACAGCTTCAGGGGCCGGTGTACCATTGGTTAACCCTGGGGTAGTGCCAGTTCGTGACCCAGTCGATGTTGGTTCACACGTTGCTCTAAACGTCGACTTAGGCACCGACGTCGGAGGAAGCGTACGCGGAGAGGTCCGACCTGGTGGCCAAAGAACACAGGGTCGATGAGATGGGGAAGTCAGACTCCAAGTGATCTTCAAAATGCTGCAAGCGCAACAGATTGCTATCGCTCAGCTGCAAAGTCAACAAAAGACTCCGAGCGTGGTGGGACCAGAAATTACTCGCCGTGCTGAACCAATACCGGAGAGGTCGAGTGATAATGGATCTGGGGCTGACCCCACAATCATGAGAATGCTCGAAGAACTCACTAAAAGGATCGAGTCAGGAGAAAAAAGAATCGAGGATAATGATAAAAAGGCGGAGACGTACAACTCATGGGTCGATCAAATACCAGGAGCGCCTCCGATTTTGAAAGGGATAGATTCCAAAAAATTTGTGCAAAAGCCTTTTCCCCCGAGCGCAGCCCCGAAGCCTATCCCAAAGAAGTTTCGCATGCCAGACATACCTAAGTATAACGGGACCACCGATCCCAATGAGCACATCACTACATACACATGTGGTATAAAGGGGAACGACTTGGAGGATGATGAGATTGAGTCCGTCCTACTGAAAAAATTTGGGGAAACTTTGTCCAAATGGGCGATGATTTGGTACCACAACCTGCCCCCGAACTCTATTGATTCATTCTCCATGTTGGCGGATTCATTTATAAAGGCACATGCTGGTGCTATAAAAGTCGCAACGAGGAAATCAGACGTCTTCAAAATTAAACAAAGGGACAACGAGATGTTAAGGGAGTTCGTATCCCGGTTTCAAATAAAACGAATGGAATTACCACTAGTCTCCGATGACTAGGCTGTTCAAGCTTTCACTTAGGGTCTAAATGAGCGGAGCTCGATAGCGTCATGGAAATTAAAGAAAAACTTGATTGAGTACCCCGTCGTGACTTGGGCGGATGTGCATAACCGATATCAATCAAAGATTAGGGTCGAGGATGATCAGTTGGGAGCCCCCTCGGGTTAGGTTTATCCAAGAAGATTGGAAACAAAAGATTCGAGAGACGCTAGCAGGGAACCAAGATCGAACAAGGAGCGATATCATCCATATGCCGAAGAGCGAAGAAATAGTTTGAGGCGCAATGTACCTCGGAGTGATCGAAGAGTGGATCGAGGACAGAATTCTCGGGGACTCATGAGTAAGACCGGGTTCGATAGGCGTCCAGGACCAGTGGAGGAACCTCAATTATTGGAGTACAATTTTAGCATCGATGCCTCGGGTCTCGTCTCAGCCATCGAAAATATTAAGGATACCAGGTGGCCCAAACCCATACAAACTAGGAATCCCAACTTAATGTGTAAGTATCACGGTACATGGGCACAAGACCGAGAATTGAAGACAATTAAGAGAGGAGGTAGTTTGTTTATTCAACAAGGGGCATCTTCGAGAATTTCTCAGCGACGGATCCAAAAACCATTTCAGGGAAAGAGATCCCAATAGGAAGAACAAACCAGAGGAGCCTCAACATGTTATCCATATGATTATCAGCGGAGTTGACGTCCCATAGTGACCCGTGTTCAAGCGCACTAAAGTGTCAATTACGAGGGAGAAATGGACTCGGGACTATGTGCCCGAAGGCACCCTTACATTCAATAAAGAAGATACCGAGGGCCTCTCTCAGCCGCACAATGATGCATTGGTAATTTCTGTTCTTTTTAATAAAGTTCAAGTTAAACGTGTTCTTGTGGATCCAGGTAGCTCGACAAATATAATTAGGTCGAGGGTCATAGAGAAACTCGGGCTGCTTGATCAAATCATACTTGCATATAGAGTCTTGAATGGTTTCAACATGGCAAGCGAAACAACAAAGGGAGAAATAATCCTCCTAGTGAACGTGGTCGGGACTATACAGGACACAAAGTTTCATGCCATCGAAGGTGACATGAGGTAAAATGCATTGCTTGGAAGGTCGTGGATCCATAGCATGAGGGAGGTACCATCAACCCTTCATCAAATGGTGAAGTTTCCAACAAAAGATGGTGTAAAGACGGTGTATGGAGAGCAACACGCAGCAAAGGAGATGTTTGCAGTTCATGACTTGACACCAGTATCGGCACCCTCTACATCGGAGAAGTCGAGCATCAAGGACAAACATGTGACTAAATAGCAATCATAGTCCATATCCTCGTTTGAACCCGAGTAACAGGTGGCCGAGGATGAAGAAGAGGACTTCCTTACCCCTCGAGCTTTCGTCGCCCCCGAGGAATCAGATGCAATGAAGTCCACGATCAAGGAACTTGAGCAGGTATTATATTGATCGAGCATCTACCAGAACGAAAGGTATACCTGGGAACGGGATTAACCCCCGAACTAAGGAAAAAACTCATTCAATTCCTCATCGATAACATTAATTGCTTTGTTTGGTCCCACTTAGATATGACAGGGATCCCACCAGAGATAACCACCAATTGACTGAGTGTCGACCCCAAATTTAAACCGGTGAAGCAAATGAGAAGGCCCCAGTCCGAGGTGAAGCACACATTCATAAAAGATTAGGTAACTAAACTTCTCAAAATAGGGTCCATTAGGGAAGTAAAATACCCCGAGTGACTAGCCAATGTAGTAGTGGTCCCTAAAAAAGGGAACAAACTTAGAATGTGTGTAGATTACAAAGATTTGAACAAGGTATGCCCCAAAGACTCTTTCCCACTGCTTAACATCGATCGTTTGATCGACGCCACAATCGGACACGAGATTCTTACTTTTCTCGATGCCTACTCTGGGTATAACCAAATTTAAATGAACCCCGAGGACCAGGGAAAGACTTCGTTTATCACGAAGTATGGAACATATTGTTACAATGTAATGCCCTTTGGATTAAAAAATGCAGGGGCTACGTATCAACACCTAGTTAATAAGATGTTCGAACAACCAATAGGCAAATCTATGGAAGTTTATATTGATGATATGCTAGTTAAGTCCCTGCACACAGAGGACCTTTTGATTCATTTGTAGGCAACGTTTGAGATCTTAAGAAAATACAACATGAAACTCAACCCCGTGAAATGTGATTTCGGAGTTGGCTCGGGCAAGTTCTTAGATTTCATGGTGTCAAACAGGGGGATCAATACCAACCCCGAAAAAATTAAAGCATCAAAGAAATCACCATTGTGAACAATGTGAAAGCCGTACAATGACTAACCAGACGAATAGCTGTTCTAGGCCGATTTATCTCGAGGTCATCGAATCGGAGTCATCAATTCTTTTCCCTACTCAAAAAGAAGAATGATTTCGCATGGACTCTAGAGTGTCAGCGAGCCTTAGAAGAGTTAAAGCGATACCTATCGATCCCACCCGTGCTTCACACTCCGAAGGCAGGCGAAAAACTGTACTTATATTTAGTTGTGTCCGAGGTAGCGGTAAGTGGCGTGCTGGTTCGAGAAGAGCAAGGTACATAATTTCTTGTTTATTATGTGAGTCGAACCCTAGGAGATGCTAAAACTAGGTATCCGCATTTAGAAAAGTTAGCACTTGCACTAATAAGCACACCTAGGAAACTAAAACCATATTTTCAATGTCACCCATACGTGTGTTAACTACATATCCACTTCGAAATATCTTGCATAAGCCCGAGCTGTCGGGCCGATTGGCCAAGTGGGCCATCAAACTTGGGGGGTATGATATCGAGTATCAACCCCGAACGACCATCAAGTCTCAAATTTTAGCAGACTTCGTGGTAGATTTTGCACCTGCCCTCGTATCCGAAGTAGAAAAGGAACTTCTACTAAAATTGGGTACATCCTCGGGGGTATGGACCCTTTTCACAGACATCGCCTCAAATGTGAAAGGGTCTGAGCTCGTTATTGTTTTAAAACCGCATACGGGTAATATCATTAGACAATCTATCAAAACTTCTAGATTAACTAACAATGAGGCCGAGTATGAGGCCATGATTGCAGGTCTCGAATTAGCCAAAAGCCTGGGAGAAGAGGTCATCGAGGCCAAATGTGACTCTCTTCTGGTGGTAAACCAAGTAAACAAAAGCTTTGAAGTTCGAGAAGATAGAATGCAAAGGTATTTGGACAAACTGCAAGTAACATTGCACCGCTTCAAAGAATGGACACTGGATCATATACCTCGATAGCAGAATAGTGAGGCCGATGCACTTGCGAACTTGGGGTCATTGGTCGACGAAGATGATATTGTTTCGGGGACTGTTGTTCAATTGTCGAGGTCCCTGGTCGAAGAAGGCATGCTGAGATTAATTCTACAAGTTTGCCATGGGATTGGAGGAATAAATATATCGAATATTTAAAGCATGAAAATCTCCCATCGGACCCAAAGGAGCCAAGAGCCCTACGAGCCAAAGCAGCCCAATTCGCATTTGATGAAAATGGAACGTTGTACAGAAGAACCTTCGACTGAACGCTGGCAGTATGCTTAGGACCAGGGGACACCGATTATGTGTTGCGAGAAATCCACGAAGGCACTTGTGGGAACCACTCTGGCACCGACTCTTTTGTTCGCAAAGTGATTAGAGTTGGATATTACTGGGATAGCATGGAAAGAGATACTTAGGAGTTCGTTCGAAGGTGTGACAAGTTCCAAAGGGTTGCATCGATGATCCATCAGCCCAGTGAACAACTCCATTCAGTCCTACCCCGTGGCCATTCATGAAATGGGGGATGGACATCGTCGACCCCTACCAATGGCACCAGGTAAAGCTAAGTTCATTTTGTTTATGACTGGCTACTTTTCAAAATGGGTGGAAGCACAGGCCTTCGAGAAAGTAAGAGAAAAAGAAGTCATTGACTTCATATGGGACCACATCGTGTGTCGGTTCGGTATATTCGCCGAAATAGTATGTGACAATGGGAAGCAGTTCATCGGCAGCAAAGTGACAAAACTATCATTCAATACTTGAAGAAGAGATTGGATGATGCTAAAAGTAAATGGAGAGAAGTATTAGCCGAGGTACTGTGGGCATATCGAACAACGTCGAAATCAAGTACAGGGGAAACCCCGTTCTCTTTGGTGTATGGGTCCGAAATGTTGATTCCAGTCGAGGTCGGGGAACCTAGCGTTAGGTTTCAGTATACTATCGAGGACTCGAACCACGAGGCTATTAAGACTTGTCTCGAACTACTAGATGAAAAATGTGAAGCCGCACTTTTCCGAACGGCCACACAAAAGCAAATGATCGAGAGGTATTCCAATTGGGAAGGACCGTACCGAGCTATCAGAGTCGTAGGAAAGGGATCTTACAAACTTAGCACAATGGAAGGCGAACAACTACCAAACAATTGGAATATATCACTACTCAAACGATATTATTGCTAAGGTATGACCTTCTTTTTTTTTCATTTATGTTTAAGACTAAATCCTTGTAGGTGTTTGATCGAAGACGTCGAGGCATCCTTCAACTCGAAGACCTTAGGTTTTAAAGCATGATTTGCACTCTTTTTCCCTTAGATCGGGTTTTTATCCCAATTGGGTTTTTCTGGCAAGGTTTATAACGAGGCAACATTTATATGCTACCTAGGGAGAATTCAACAAGTATCCAAGGCTTCTTTTAAATTCACCTCGAATACTAGGGGGCATCACCCCTCGAGGACTGGCATACTTCACGCCTAAGAGGGCCTCGATAGGAAAACTTTGTAATGGGCCAAACGGTCAAAGGAACCGTGTCCATGTAGGATTATCGAACCTCGAAGGCAAAATATGTATACGTGTGCAAGTTATTGAAAGAAGCATATTCTCTATTAAACATCTCATGTCTTGAAGAAATTTGTTTCTCCATACTTGCAATTCTATATGGAAAAAGGCTCAAAGGCCAAAATACGAGTATATCTCGACTACTCGGGGACTATCGCCGATAGTAAAAAATGTTCGAACTATGCAAACTTAAACTCATAAGACCTCAAAGAGGCATCCCTCGATGTAAAGGCCAAGGCCATCTAACTCGGGGACTAACATTTCAAACAAGTTCGAAACATCAACGGGAAACAAGTTCAAGAGACATACCCGAAGGCTACGATCACATTAAAGACTACAACCCCATTAAAGACTACAGTCACATAAAAAGTACATGTCCAAAATAACGCGGCTCAGAGACGTCTGACTTCCTCCATAATCTAAGGCCTTCAAATACTTCAAGAAAACCAGTTAAATCGAGCTAACCTTGGCAAAAGTAGACGATAAAGTGCTATGATAAAATCAACCCTCGATTAATTTAAAGGCTTCGATAACATCAGCCTTCGAAAAAACCTCATGAGGTATTCGATAAGTTTACACAAACAAATTACAAATAAATTTCCGATCGACCATACCTTCGAAAAACCCAACAGGAACAAAAAATATATACATGCTAAGGCATGAATTTTTTTAAGTCTTTTGCCAAAAAGGGAAAAATCATATCCGCTTTAAAAGAGCCTAAGGGCCAATACAAAACAGCCTAAGGGCTGATATAAAAGAGCCTAAGGCTGACGCGTTAAGGGTTCGAATTAACCCGGGGGTTCGATCACCCCGAACCCAAACAAACATTATCGACTAAACCTTGTCACTATTTAGCACAAAAGGTAACTATTCAAGGAGGAACCTTGTATACACAGTTCAAAATATGAAATTACTATGAAAAGCATAAGGCATGAAAACAAAGGAAGCAATTAAGGAAACTCTTTCTTTTTATATACATTCAAAAAGATGTTACAGGGGAGTACAACAAAGGAAATACAAAGTTCATATCTACATCGAAGGGACATCCCCCCCGAGCCAGTCTCTTCCCCGAGAGAAGCATATTCTTCTATCTCCTCTTTGCATCCGGACCCGCCTTGCCCATCTTCGACATTATCATCATTGGAGGTGAGGACAAACTTGGAATCAGCTTCATCTGCCTTAGCCTGTGCTATTTCTTCGTAGAGATCGAAGCCCCTGGCATGGATCTCCTCAAGAGTCTCCCTGCGAGATTGGCATCGGGCATAGTCATTACTTCGTTTCTCCCGAGCAACAACTTCTCTCAAATCCATTTGAACAGCTGCGGTATCCTTCAAATATACGGCGACCGTTTTGTCGGCCGTAATTTGAATCTTCTTGGCTTCGGCCCGGGCTTCCGCAACTTCTGCCTCGACCTTTGAGAGACTAGCCTCGAGTTCAACAATTCTTCTGGCCTGGACCGAACTGCTCTCTTGGGCATTCTGAAGCTGGATATCGACGGTTGATAATTTCGCCAATGCAATATCTTTCACCGCAGCCAGGATGTCCATCTTTTCTTTCCATCTATTACATTCGGCGTTAACTTGGCTGACCTCGCCTTGAAGATGCTCCAACATATCCACCTTCTGCTACATATGAGATATCGAAGTGTTAGCCTCCAAAGTCAGGAGAGAAAGCCCGAATTTTTTCAAAATAATGAAAACCTGCTTCTCCATTTCATTCTCCTATTCACGAGCCTTGGCCAATTCTGACAAAAGGCTTTTCAATTCTTCCTCCTTTTTATCGCAAAGGAGCCTCAAAGCTTTCCCTTCGACCAAAGACTTGTGCAGATCGACCTCGCATTGGCTTGGCTTGGCTTTGAACTTGATAAAAGCCTACAAAGGAAAATGAATGGTCAGTCAAGAAATTGTAAAGGAAATTGTAACACTACAAAATTGAAACTTACATTAGAAAAGAGACATTGGGCCTCCTCGAAGGTCGAAGCCGCATCAGCAATATCGGCATCATCGACCCCAGCAAAGAAACCTTGGAAAGGGTCGTCCTCACTGGGGGCTCCGCCAAACTCGGGGGTCTTCAGGTCCCGAGCGTCTTTAATTGTGTCCTTAGATTAGGCCGGGAGCGGCGGGGAGTGAACTGTTGTTATGGCCTCGGAAAGATCTCCCGAGGCACTTTGTTCGGTTACAGGAGCTCTGGAACTTGTCCCTTTCGGAGTGCTACCTGACGGTTGAGAAACAACCACGATGTCAGGCGACACAGGTCCCTCACCCTTGTTTTCTTTCGAATCCCCTTCATCACACCTAAGGGCTTCGGTTTCAACAGGTTTGGCGCTCTTGGTGGATTTCTTGGTTCGGGTCACTAAAATCGAACCCTCCACCTCATCTTCATCATCTTCAAAGAACTGTTGGACTGAGTCTATGTCCATGTTAATGACGACGTTCTTCTTACGCCTCCGAGCTGGCTCGACTTTGTTTAAGGAATCCTCACACTTCGAGGACCTTTTCCTTTTGTTGTCCTTTCTTGGTTTCGAAATCGGAGATTCAATATTCACCCCGGGAGGAGGTGGCCTCATCTATAAAGATTCTCCAATGCCTGCAACAATGAAGTTAAGTCTTAGAAAGAAGAGCATTCTTAATAAGTAAGGAAGTATCGAAACACGTACCGTGGTGTTTTACCTCCCACATGCCCTTCGACAGGTCTCGCCACTTGCGTTTGTCATACGATGAGATGGCGGCCAGTATACAAACCCAGTCCTCAAGGTCGAGGATCGCATTGGGCATCCAGGGGACCGCTGCAGAAAAAGGAAAGAATGTTACACAAAGCTTAGAAAAATTACAGAAAATCACTAAGGAAAAAGGTTCCACTCACATTCGAAGTTCCACTTCTTGGGGAATGGCATGTGCTCCTCGAGGATGACGTCGATGGTCCTAACCCAGATGAACAGGCTCATCAAACATTGATTTGTGTCTTCGTCATTACTGGCGAAGAAGGATTTGGTTGATCGACGTTGAAGTTTTATCAACCCTCGAAAGGGTTGAGGCCGATATAAGCGAATGGGATGGTTGAGGGTAAACTAGAGCGCCTTGGCCTCGTTGACAAAGAACCTGAGCATTATTACTATCCACCAAAATTACGGGTGAATTTGGCCCAGGGTGACTTGGTACCTTCCGAAAAACTCGAGCACGATTGGGTCAAGAGGACCCAACGTAAAGGGGTAAGTGTACACACTTAGGAACCCCTTTACGTAAGTAGTAATATCTTCTTCACGATAAGGGATCTGTACCTCAACCTTCTCTCCCCAACCGCACTCTTTTCTTACAACATCAAGGTGTTTTTCTAGTAATTGTGCATGTGTACCTCGAAGCGTGCTCTCGTTGATCAGGGACGTCAGGAGGGTTCTCGACCGTAAAGTCTTTCTGTAGAGAACAACCACCCGGTACAATCTCATGGAGCGCCTGCGGTTTGCCGCCGGCCGGGCGGGAGGAAGAAGAGGAAGTTCCCTATTTTTGAGGAACAGTATGAGAAGTTTTAGCCATTTATTCGGTTCGAAATAAGTAGAAGTAAGTGAGGTTTAATCGCTTTTAAGCGTTTTAAAGACAGAAGAAATGGCGGCAAAGGAGAAAAAAATGATGGAGATGAGAGTTCAGAAAAGATAGAAAATGGAAGAAAGAATCTCTAAGAGGTGGCGAACCAAGTATTTATAGGGACTTCATAATTGTACAATGGCCGACCGACGTTGTAGCGCATTTAATATTTTGGGGAAGCGAACCGATGGAACTTTTCGGTCACTTCAATGCTTGCATCATGGAGATGATGTCATCGTTAGGGGCATCGAGAATTTAGGACTCAAACCGTTTCTTGTCATTTCATTCTAAGAAACGCGGGGACTATCTGTGTATGGTCAAAATTGGGGAAGCCCGATTTCGGGAGCTCGAGTCACTGCACCGGGCTCGAGCTCGAATGAATCGAATTTAGGGTCATGGTTGATTATGTAGCGCACACTTCGGGGATCAAGGTGTGTGGTATCGAGGGTCGAGCATTGCCTACTTCGAAATAATGCAGTTACGTATCTGTACCAGAATGGGCGGGAATTTCTCAATGGCACAAGAATCAAGGCGTAAAATTCTGGAATAGATTTCTACGAATTAGTACAAATCCGTACTAGGTGGTTATACAGTTGTCCCGATAAGATTCTTTACTGTAAATAGAAATGTACCTTATTTAGGGTTCCCCTCCTATATAAAGGGGACCCCAATCATTTGTAAACACTATATAATCATTGGAAAAGAATATACATCTCTACTTTTGTGCTCATCTCTCAGAATTATCCTTTAGCTTTTTTGTATTCTCTTTGCTTATTGTTATTGTTCATCGAGGTCCTACTCGAGGCCACTTGGGCTCGAGGACGAGGCTTGTTTATACACTGGTCTGGTTTAACTTGCTTATTCAACTCATGTACCTACTTTCCTTATCTTGTATTGGATTAAAATCACATATCTTTTAGACCTCATCATAAATTTAAATTGTTACTCAGATTTTTAGGGTAAACATTGATATCCCGTAATACCTTTAGGGTTGTTTGGTATGAGGTATAAGAAGATATAATGCTGGTATAAAAATTTAATACCATCATAATGCTTTGTTTGGTTAGCAAACTAGGTATAAGTTATCCCAGGATTAAAACTAACACATGGATAACTTACACCTTATAGAGGGTGGGGTAATTAGCACCGGTATAACTTATACATTCTTCTTACAAATTATGCAATTTTCATATTTAATACAACATACCAAGCAATGGATAAAAAGCAATCCCATCATAACTAATCCAGCATAACTTATCCCAGCATAACTTATACCAGTATAACTTATCCCGGCATAAGTCATATTCAAACCAAACGACCCTTAATAGTCGGATATGCATAGAGCAGTAAATATTGTGCCAAAATGTATGGGATAAAATTAGTCAGTGGCAGTTGGACGAATGACGAAATGACACGTGGAAATGAAGACAGGTGTGACGTAAGTTAGTAAATAGCTAGCACCGGATGGAAATATGTGATCGGTGCTGGATGAATACCGAAGGTAGAGTAACCGACAATAAAGATTCAAAGAATTGATGTCGAATAACATTCAATGAGCAACCATTACAGAGAATATCAGCATTTATGGACAACTGTTATGCAACCATCAATGATAGTTTTACTCATTCAATAGGAGCTTGATTTGGGGATCTTGTCTCCCTAAATAAAGCTATAAATAGGCGAATTAATATCATTTGTAGACACGAAACATTCTATATACAAAAGTCATCTCTCATCTTATAATATTATTCTTTGTCTTTACTCTTGAATATTGTTCTCACTTCTGTTATTGGAGAGGCTAAGTCCATAATCATGCTTATATATTATTTAAATTTATTTCATAATCTTACTTTTGTTCTTGTTTATTTCATATTTCTGGATCAAATTAATTCACGTGTATATAAATCACGTTACATATTCAACAATACTGTTTTACGTGTAAACAGTTTGGCGCACACTGTGGGGCATAGAAAATTGTGTAATTGCTTTGATACATTTATCTATTACTAACAAAATTTTGATTCCTTTCTTAGCAAAGAAAACTAAGATATGGCAGTTAACAATGGTAACAAAGTCTACAATGTTCAAGGACACAATGAACGTGAAGATATGTTCCAGCGTGACGATTCAACTAGCAAAACCCATAACAAAGGAGAAGCAACTCCAGTTCCCGAAGGTCTAAATCTTCAACATACGAGGATTCCAACTCCTGATGATGCAGTTGATGAACACGTTGTTGAAAATTTTGAGATATCAACAAAGCGCGATTATGGATCACCTCTCAAGACATGATTAGGTGATGACGGAGTGGAAACATGCATTATCGGGTGCTTCCAATAATGCTAATAGAAGATCTCTGATTCCTTCTAGTGTTCTTGGAAATCAAAAAATTCAAAGAGAAAGAAATAACACTCTAAGGGAAGAGTTCGGTTTTAAAGAGGCAAGAGGTACCGGTAGCGTATCTGGGAACAAGAACAACACAAATGACCTATTTAAAGTCGAGCTCATAAGATTCATGAGGGAAGTGAATGAACACATGGACCAAATACAAAGGAATTTCGTGCTCGGATGGATTAGATCAATGGTCGTCTAGAAGTCGTTTTCAACCTTACAAGAGGGCTGATGGGCATCAAAATAAAGGTTTTCGGTCTTCGGATAGGTTCACTTCCGATAGAAGCGCAGATCATGGTCGAAGTAGAAGATCATTGCAGGAGAAAGAGATATTAGGGTCCCGAGATTCAACATATCCCAGACTATCCGACTATAATTTTAACATCAGCTTGGTAGCATTGGTGTCAGCTATGAGGAATATTAAAGAAACTAGGTTCCCTAAGACAATATGATCGGATCTTAGCCAACGAGATCCTAATATATGGTGTGAATTCCACGGAGCTCACTTCCATAGGACTGAGGATTGTAGGCATCTTCGTGAAGAGGTAACAACAATGTTGAAGAATGGTCACCTCTAAGAGTTTTAAAGTGACCGAGCAAAGAACAACTGTGGGATAAACTGGAATATTGTAAAACCATCAAACCCGGCTGCAGGGTCACCTCAGATGATGATAAACATGATCTTTGGAGGAGACGAAGTAAATGGGGTGACATTTTCTGCCGCAAAGAAGACAAAGATATCAGTGACTTATGGCAAGAGGATCCGAGAGATTTCAGAAGATGACATCACACTCACAGAAGAAGATGATGATGGAATCCTTCTACCTCACAACGATGCTTTGATAATTTCTCTTAATGTTTTAGATTTTAAAATTAAATGTGTGTTGGTTGATACATGAAGTTTAGCCAACATCATACAATGAAGAGTTTTGGAGCAAGCAAAGCTGACAGGAAACATAGTTCCGACAACAAAACTTTTAGCAGGGTTCAACTTAACAAGTGTGACAACCCGAGGAGAAATTTTTCTACCCACACATACTGAAGGAGTAACGTAAATGACCTTATTTGAAAAGGTAGATGGCGACATGGGCTATAATGTAATCCTTGGAAGGCATGGATACATGAAATAAATGTCGTACCTTCAACATACCATCAATGATAAAATTTCCAACACTAGAAGGAATCAAACCGACCATAGGAGATCAACCGACGGTAAAGGAGATGAACACAATAATCATTTCTAGTAACAAGGACAACAATAGTAGAAAATATAAATGACAGGAACCGATGCATTCTTTCACCTTGATTGAAGACGGCGAGTCATCAGGGAGTTAGGTACCGAGGTTCTTTCAGGTACCAGAAGATACGGATGCAACAAAATCAACCGTAGAAGAGCTAGAACGAGTGGCCTTGTTTGAAAAGTCATGGAAAAAATTTTCCATTTAGGAATGGAGTTGAGTCCCGAACTTAGGTTAAATATGGATTTTCTAAAATATAATATTGATTGTTTTGCATGGTCGCATTGTATTCTAGTGGAAGTGGATGTACAGAAGCTGAGTTTGGATCCTAACTTTCCTTCGGTAGGGAAGAAGAAACGACCGATAGCAGAGGTCAGAAATAGGTTTGTCAAGGAAGAGGTAACCCGATTACTTAATATAAGTTCAATTAGGGAGGTAAATTACCCCGATTGGCTAGCTAACCTAGTGGTAGTACCTAAAAAGAAAAATAAATTAAGAATGTGTGTAGATTATAAAGATCTAAATAAGGCATGCCCTAAAGACTTTTTCCCGTTGTCAAACATTGACCAAATGATTGATTCAGGCATGAGTTAGTGAGTTTTCTTGATGCTTATTTCGTGTATAATCAAATTAGGATGGACCCGGAAGATCAAGAAAGGTATTCTTTTATTACAAATTTTGGCACATACTGCTATAATGTGATGCCTTTTGGGCTTAAAATACCGGATCCACTTATCGGAGGCTTGTTAATAAATGTTTGAAAAACATATTGCTAAGACAATGGAAGTTTATATTGAAGATATGTTAGTTAAGTCTCTTAGTGCAGGAGATCATCTTAAATATCTCCAAGAGACGTTTGGCAATTTGAGAAAGTACAACATGAAGCTCAACCCAGAGAAGTGCGCCTTCAGAGTTGGTTCCGGTAAGTTCTTGGAGTTTCTATTCTATCAAATAAAAATTGAAGTAAACCCGATAAAACCAAAGCCATATGAGGATATCCCGGACCAACTAACAAGTGTGAAGGAAGTATAGAGGTTGACCGGTAAGTTGGAGGCTCTAAGTAGGTTCATCTCAAGGTCTTCGGAGAATTTACATCATTTCTTTTCACTTTTAAAAAAGAAGAACGATTTATGTGGACTCCGGAATGCCAACAGGTACTGAAAGACCTAAAAAGGTACCTGTCTAGCCCTCTGTTATTGTCAAAACTGGAAGAAGGTGAGCAACTATTGATTTATCTGGCGGTATTGGAAGCAACGGTAAGTGCTGTTTTGGTTTGAGAAGAAGAAGATACACAATTTTCCATTTATTATGTTAGTAAAGTATTATCCGGAGCGGAGACATGATATCCGCACCTAAAAGTTGGCCTTAGCTCTTGTAGTTGCCTCTCAAAATCTTAGGCCTTATTTTCAATGTCATCCTATAACCGTTGTGACAACCTTTCCCTTGAATAAAGTCACATGTTTTGGCCGACTTCGTGGTCAATTTTAGCCCGGGATAAATGCCTTTAGCTTCTAAAGAAGCAGTGTTGGTATCGGGAACGGTATCGAGAGTTTGGACCTTGTTTACAGATGGAGCTTCCAATGTAAAAGGGCCCGGTCTCGGGGTAGTATTAATCACTCCTTCGAGGGAAACCCCGAGACATGCCAATTGAACTATGCCATTAACTAACAATGAAGCCGAGTATGAGGCTTTGATTGTAGGAATTGAACTAGCTCGGGGACTAGGCTCTGAGGTCATCGAAATAAAGTGCGACTCCCAACTGATTGTGAACTAAGTATTCAGAATTTTCGACATCAAGGAGGAGTGCATGCAACAATACTTGAACAAGGTTCAAGTATTACTTTCCCGATTCAAAGAGTGTTAAATAATCCACATTCCAAGGGAGGAAAATGTGGAGGCCTGACACATTATCCAATTTGGGTTCGTCCATGAAAATGAAAGGATTTGATTCTGGTGCAGTAGTTAAAATGCTGCATTCAGTGTTGGATGTGGACGACTACTGTGAAGTTTATTCAACCAACTTAATCTAGTATTGGAGGAACGAGTTTATTGAATATCTAAAGCATGGAATGCCTGGAACCAAAATCATCTCATTACTGTCTCGTTGATAGACAGTATAGGAGGTCATTCCAAGGACCATTGGCTTGATGTTTAGGGACGTCGGAGGCTGACTACGTGATGAGGGAATTTCATGATGGAGTATGCGAAAACCATTCTGATGCAAACTCGTTGGTTTTTGAGTTAGTCAGAGTTGGCTACTATTGGCCCCGAATAGATCAAGACGCAAATATATCTGTACAAAAGTGCGATAAATGTCAATGCCATCCATAGTTAGAGCATCAACCGGCGGAACTTTTACATTCGGTGGTTTCACCATGGCCATTCATAAAATGGGGGATAGATATAGTCAGTCCCTTACCACAAGGACCCGGTAAAGGTAAAATTTCTTTTGGTTTTAATTAATTATTTTACTAAATGGGTTAGAGAATTTGCTTACCAAAATATCAGAGAACGAGAAGTGATCGATTTTATATGGGACCATATTGTCTGCTGGTTTGGAATACCTAAAGATATTGCTTGTGAAAACGGGCCACAATTCATAGGTTCCAAAGTCACAAAGTTTTTGGAAGGATTGAAGATTAAACGAATTATATTTTTACTATATCACCCGTGTGCTAATGGACAGTCGAAGTCAACCAATAAGGTAATTATCCAAAACCTTAAAAAGAAGTTAGAAGATGCAAAAGGCAAGTGGCTCGATCAGTTATCGAGTGTGTTGTGGGCATATCGGACCACATCAAAGTCGAGCATAGGTGAAAAACCATTCTCACTTGTATATGATTCAGAGGCTTTGATCCCAGTGGAAGTAGGGGAACCGACCTTAAGGTTTCCCCGAGCAAGCAAAGAAACAAACAATGAAACATTACCGGTTAAACTAGATTTACTAGAAGAGCACCGGAATTTGGCATATGTGAGGATGGTTGACACAAAGGAGAAGTATGGAAATGTATTATAACCGCAAAGAAAATCTCCGATATTTCCAATTTGGGGATCTGGTTCTGAGGAATGTTGCTCAAAGTACTCCAGAAGTTACCACCGGGAAGCTAGTTAAGACACTACTAAAAGTGTTAAGACACTACTAAAAGTGTCACGAAGACCGAGTACTGTTAGAACCGGGATCAATGTCTTATTAGGACTAAGGACTACATGAACAGTCCCGTAGACATAAGTTGTACAAGTTAGACACATGTATTGTCAACTTTATTTACCAAGCAAATGAATGTTTATGTAAATGTATTTTTAAAGATAGAGAGAATAAATCAAAGTCTTTTTATTTTATCTTATTTCTTGTCCGAGTGACAAGTTAATTTACTTTATCGTTTGAAAGTTAAATAAAGCTTCAAATGCTTGTGCTCGAAGAAACATGATACGTCCTCTTCAAGAGCACCATAAACATAAGGGCCCTCTCTTACGAAACCCTCATAGTCAAGGGGTAGATTCTGAAAGTATTCATGCCCGGAATCAAACGTTTTTGGATGTAAAAGTATTGTCGAAGCTTTGTCAGTTAAATAAAAAGGCATATCTCTTGCACAATATTTAAGTAAATAATTTATTTCATTAATTAAAGTTCTAAACTCCATAAAGAAGTTTTGGCATAGTTAGAAAAGTAAAAAAACAATACATCAAAGAGTCTTTATTTTCTTTATTGTGAGAAGGTTGTTCCGCTTTCAGATCAGTTCCTTCATCTTCATCTTCTTCAGTTTCTTCCTCAATTTCCTCTTCGGTTCCTAATTACCCAGAGTTATTTGAGGATTCAGAAGCAACATTCCGAGCTGAGAGGTTGTTGAAAGCAGTTGTCTCTAGTTCGTGAGATTTGAAAATGTAGTCATCAATGTTTGCAATGCCTTCTTTGTCCTCCTATAAAGTCTTCCTCTCCGTATGATATATGGAATACGGTTTCTCGAAGGTGATGGAACCTTCTTGGTCCCTGATTTTAGCTCGGATTTTTCAATCTTCACTTGAAGCTTATCATTTTTAGCTTTGATGATGCATATCCTGGAATCAAGGTCAACATTTGTTGTAGCATGAGTTTGGTTATGCTCCATGACCCTTTTCTGCCTTTACTCCATCTTTTCTCTTTGATTCTCGCCAACATTTGCTTCCTTATTTTTAGCGTGTAAGTTAGATTCCAAATTATTAACTTGATCCATCAAAGCAGACTCATGCTCGGCAGCAACAGTCACAGTATCGTGCAGTTCATCCCACTTAGCCTTTGCCTCCTTAAGGTCTTCATGTAGCTGGGAAGATTATTAGCTGTAAGCCATTTTATCTTACCGGATTTCAGCAATCGAGCCTCAAGATCATCTATTTAAGCAGTTTTTACCTCTAGCATCGAGAGGCGCTCGACAAATTGATTCAATTGGGCTAAAAGTTGATATCGCTTCGACGTATGTTCTTGATTTTCCAAAATAAACCTTTGCAGGCCATTGAAAGCAAGAAGGTTATCCTGAAAAGGTTAGAGGTAAAATTATTAATGCAATGTAAAAATGAAACGATATAGAAGAAAGTTAGATGGATACATGCGCCGTACAATGCATGCTATTGTTTAGCAACATTCACCGGAGATAGAATCTATCTTTCACTAAATTTTTCTAATGCCATCGGCATCAGATAGTTGGAAAGCTCCACCGGCTTGGAAAGTATATGGCACTTATTCGAAACTGAAATGACGGCGCTTCGTTTTCCATGAGGTTTCTGAGTGGGTGTCGAGTAAGTATTTTCCAAATTTCATGGTCGAGCGACCGTGTGGAAGGAACATTCGTTGTCTGTTCAGTTGAGGCTAATGGAGAAGAAGAAACTAGTGCAGATAGAGATGCGGGTGCGATTGGCTCAGAAGATAAAGGGGGAGTAAGGTCAGTGATTGAACTTTTTTGGCTAGAAGCAATTATAGGGATTCAAAAATGAGATGAAGCATTTTCGACCATTTCCATTTCCATTTCTCCCCAGAGTCCTTGAAGTTCTTCTCGGGGTGGAGTTTGAAGCTCAACCGACTAAGCATCCGGTTGAACTAATGAAGATCTTTTTCTTCTCTCAAGGGAAACTACTTCATAATCGGTTTCTTCGTCATCGAGGACCACTGTGGTCGGTCTGGTTGGTTTTCTTTTCGATTTCTTCTCCAGAATCCCAGCCGATCAAATGCATTTTCTTTTTTATTTCTTATCTTTAGGTTGGGGGACTCCTAGAGGAGGTTCCTTCACCGAACGAGAGAGCAGATTCACGAGCTTGCCTCCGGTTTAGGGCATTTTGTAGTATCCCTTCGACTTCCTCTAGTCATCGAGAGCCTCAATGTTGGACATACAACAGAACCCTTCGAAAGTCCTGTGTGGTTCAAAAAGGCAGTTAACAAATTATTTCTAAGTTATTTTGTAATATTGAAGGGGGGGGGGGGGGGGGGGGGAGAATCATTGTTTACCATAATTTTTGACTTTCCACCCATATTTGGGAGCCATTTCTTTCCACCTTCAGGACTCCAGTGTTGTGATATTGAGAATATTTCTTACCCATGGGCCATCTTTTAAACTCATGGTGGTTTCCACTACGAATTTGGAATGACGAAAATAAAAAGTTAGCAAAGAAAGAAGTTTTCTTTTTTCTATGGAAAGGAAACAGATACCCGAAGACTTACGGAAAATATTTCATGATTCGGGAAAAATTGGTGCTTTGGTCGGGATGATTTCCCCGGTAGCAATGACAACGCACCGTTCCATCTATCCACGCTCATTGTCGTTATTGTCGTCAACGTTGGTGAGGAGTGCATGATAACCGTTTTTGCTATGTTTCAGCACTTCCCACAGGGAATATATTTGAGGAGTAAAGGATCACCATGTGTGAAAAGTTAACATTTTCCCGGTCTCAGAGCACAATTGGCGGAGGCAAGCCACCATACACCATATGATGGGCCTACTAGTACCAGACATATTTGGTATCAGTTACAAAATTCCAAGATTATTGGGTCGATTCTGTCAATTTCTTGACTCACTCCCACCTCATTAGGGGGGAGGATTTCAATGTTGTTCCACTTGCAATCTTCCTTCACGGCAGGGATGCTAAAAGGATGAATGGAAGAAGGAAACCTGCGGATAGGCCAATGTATGTCACTTTTGGAATTTGCAGGTTCTTTTTGCTCTTGAAGGGTAGATTTCGTACTAAGTTTAAGAGGTATGATGAAGTTCACAAAAAGAGGTTACTCAACTTCAATTTCCTTTGTTTTGGTTTTCTTTGGGCCACCTCTGAAGAAAAGGACAGTGATTCCGACGACAACTCTGTTAGAAGACATGTTTATGAAGAAAATCTTTATTGAGAAAGTTAAATGTTGCAGAGGGTTCTAAGGAGATTCAAAGAAGAAGAAGGAGTTGTGAAAGTAAAAAGTAAAAATGATGAGTAGTGGTGAAGTTATAGACGGAAAAAATTGTGGTCATGATTACCTCAAAAACTGGCAAAACTATTTGCTGAATCACAGAACAACACATGTTCGGGTCATTAAATGCAAGAAGACATGCATCTTTTTAAGTATCAAAAGGCGGTGAGGAACTCTCCCGTCAAGAAAAGAACTCTTATCTACTACCCGGTAATACTAAGTTATGTCACCGAAAAGTAGATGGACTATATGTATGGGATAAAATTAGTTAGTGGCAATTGGACAAATGGCGAAGTAACACGTGGAACTGAAGACAGGTGAGACGTGAGTCAGCAAATAGCTAACACTGGATGTTAGTATATGACCGGTACTAGATGAATACCAAAGGCAGAGAAGCCGACAATAAATATTCAAAGAATTGATATGGATATAGTTCAATGAGCATTCATTACAGAGAATATCAATATTGTTGATCGTTATGTAGCACCAATGATGGTATTATTCTCATTCAAAAGGAGATTGATTTAGGGATCTTGTATCCCTAAATAAATCTACAAATAGGAAAATTAATATCATTTGTAGACACGAAAAATTCCATATAAAACATTCAACTCTCGTCTTATAATATTATTCTTTGTCTTTACTCTTGAATATTGTTCTCGCTTCTGTTACTGGAGAGTGTAAGTTCATAGACAAATTTGTATTTCCTTTAATTAAATTCATTTCATAATCTTAATTTTGTTTATTTCATATTTCTGGATCTAATTAATTTGCGTGTCTTTAAACCACTTTACAAATTCAACGTACCCTATTACGAGTTAACACCTAATAATATCACCAATCGGCCTTCGTTTTACCCCTAGGAGAAAGTCTATAACATATCATGCAGGCATGCACACAATACAACATACATAGCCCCGAATAACCTATACCATGTGCAACAATAATAAACAAGTAGATATGCCACACAGTGGACTACGCACACTAGGCCCTTACCGGTCGATGAATAAACCACTCCTGCACACTAGGTCCTTGTGGAAAAAATAGTGTCGACTGGATTTACGCATACTAAGACCACGTGGATAAAGGTTTTACTAGATTCATATGCCCTAGACGAACAGGACAGTTAGACCAAACCATCATGATACCAATATAACTCATCTCATTAAAGCACATAAGATATACTATACAAGTCAATCAACATCAACTGATAGATAAAAAGTCATGTCGTGAATGTCAACCACGCATAACAACACATATCATAACATGCTTAATATACCTAAAAACTAGCATGCTATACTTAGTTAATCGAAATCAGATAAATAATATGCTTCAAAATCTCAAAAGTAGCATGTCACAGTTACAAAAGAGTATAACATAGCAAATTAGTCAAAATAGTATGTAGGTCCTAGAAAGTGCGCGCCTCACAACATACTAGCATTGTGAAAGCATTTATATAAGTTCTAAATCATACTTTTAGAACAACAAGAATTCAAAAGGCTTAAGGTTTCACTTACCTCGAAGTGAGCTTGCAAGCTTCCTAATCTTGAAATGCCCAAGACTTTAATTAAATGACCTTGTTTACCCTAAAAATCGAGTAACAATTAAATTTAATACTGTGGTTTTAAGGACATGTGATTTAATCCAATACTAATTGATAAACAATGAATTAAACAGATAAATTGGACAACAAATAAATCAAACCAGTCTGCAAGCAGTGTCTCAACCTCGATTCGAGATGGTCTCGAGGTTGAAGAACAAGAACAGTACAAACAATGATGGACACTGATCAAAGTAAAGAGAGTAGCGTAAAAGTGTATTCTTATCAGTGAATAATGATGCCTTTAAAAATGGATGGGATCCATCTTTATATGATAGAGGAATCCTAAATAAGGTACAATTCTAATAACGGAAACAAATCGCACGATTGGCATCAATAACCACCTGATTTGATTTGTTCCGGGATTTCCGCCGTGATCTGCGACCGGTTGCTAAAATCTCGCCATTCCATTATCATGCCTTACTCGAATTCAGTCATGCTTGGTCTCGATTGTTGCTGGCCTCGATCTGAACAAGAACTTCGATCTCCAGGCTTGATGTTCTATCTTCGAGCTCGAGCCTGATCTATTACGAGCTTATCCTCGAGGCAACTCCCATGCCTATGAAACCGGATATGCCTGATTTCGACCGTATACAGATTGACCCCGCGTTTCTTAGAGTAAAATGATAAGAAATAATTTGAGCCTTGATTTTCTAAAACCTCGATCATGACGTCATCTTCATGATGTAAGTGACGGATGTGATAGAAACGTCTCGTCGGTACAATTTCCCAAATCATTAATGTTTGTCAGTGGGTGGTCGGCCACTAGTGTGTCACGACCCAAATTCCCAACCTTAGGGATCGTGGGCGATCACTCAAGAAAGGGGATTCAGTCCCGGCAAATGCGATGCAGTGAAAGACGCTACGGACTATGTCTTTCCTGCAGCTGGATCACACTTTCACCTTCTTTGTTGTGTTGTAAGAGGGGCGAAAGGGATGGCACCGCAACTAGCCTAGCTTTTACTTTCTTTCAAATTAGAATGTTCTCCTGCTCGAAGAATGGGTTCCTACCACAATAGTAGTTGAAGAAAGGGCTAAAGGTGGGCTTGGGGAAGGAAGAAAATGAATTTAGAAATCCCGAAAAGGAGGAATAATCCCTTTTCTGTCATCACGCCTAACACCACACTTGCTAGGCAAACCAATGTTAGAATTTGCTGGACTAATTCTCCTTTGATTATTTACTTAAGCAGGAATAAATAAAATTAAAACAACTCAATTTAAACGTTTTCCGATGAAGTACTCCCAATATAAAATATCAAAATAATTAAATAGAACGAACCACGAACTAAAAGTATAAATAGCTCTTAGCCTACCCCAGAGTCTGGTGTCACAAATCCTTGAGTTTCAAAGAAAAACCAGTAAAACTTTTGAAATCCAGTAAAAACATTTTTGTAGTAAAATCCAGTAAATCATAAGTGTCCTCCCTTATCACACCTTTGTCGCGGCGTGCAACCCGCTCCCACCTGTCCACCCTTATTCCTCCTCCCTACATATATCACCCTAATCACTCTTGTTGCAGCGTGCAACCCGATCCCACCTGTCCACCCTTATCACACCTTTGTTGTGGCGTGCAACCTGCTCCCGCCAGATATATCATAACCTTATATTAATTCATGAAGCTTTCACAATTCAGGCCAAACCTTTCACAATATTTCTGTTTCAACAATATTAAATATGAAACTGCATTTTCTCATAAGCTTCATCAATATCTTCTCAATCATGGTACCGACAGGAACATCAATATGTATATATAAACTTCGTAAAAACAACACCACACTGCTCAATCGTGTGTGCCACAAGGGAACCCAATAAACAACCAATACTCTTTATACACTCGCCACAATAATTGGCCACAATCAATTGAAACCAAGCAATCACGTATACCTCAACAATTATAAAACAGTTAAACTGCATTCCTCATCACTTCCTCGATATTATCAACAATGCTTAACAACAAGACAACGACGCTAAATAGTTATAGAACAATTAAGGCAACATCAAATAAGTTGTGAACGAGAAAGGGGTCATGCTTAACAGGCAAATTGGGTGGTGCATAGATACCCGTCACCTAACCTATACACCACGCCCATGCATTTCACATATAAAACAAGTGGGGACTCCTATTCCCTCAAGTCAAAGTTACACCAAACACTTACCTCAGTCTCGCAAGCAATTCACTGCTCTAGCACGACCTTTCCTTTAGAATTTGCTTCTAATCCGCTCGAATCTAATCACAATTTGTTCAATGTTATCAATCATAGCCTAAAGGAATCATATTTAATGAAAAACAATGGTTTTCCTAAGTTTTCCATTCAATTTCAAAAATCGACCCCAGACCCGCTTGGTCTAAACTCGAGGTTCGGACCAAAACCCGTTTACCCAATCTCCCCCGAGCACGAATATACAATTGGTATTGGAATCCGACCTCAATTCGAGGTCCAATTCCCCAAAAATTGAAATTCCTAAGTTCTACCCAAAAAATAAATTTTTTACCATGGAAACTCTAGATTTTTGGTTGAAATCATTGTTAAAAGTTGTTAGGAATTGAAAGAAACTAGTTAGAGATCACTTACAAATGATTTGAAGAAGTTTGGATCTTTGGAAAATCTCCTATGGAGGTTTAGGGTTTTAGAAAATTGGAAAAGAAGGGAAAATCTCGTCAAAAGGCTGATATAACAGGCTGCGGGTCTCGCATTTGCGAGCTGGGGTTCGCATTTGCGAATTCTGGGCTTTCGGGGCATAAATCAAAAATACAAACAGAACCTCGCATTTGCGAGATCAGAGACTTGTCATTGGCTTCGCATTTGCGAAGCCCGACCTCGCATTTTCGAGATCAGAGACCTGTACACCAGATGTTCAGCTGTTGGGATTTTTTTCTAAGTCTAGACACTCCGTAGCCTACCCGAAACTCAACCGAGCCCTCGTGGATCCTAACCAAACATGCACACACATCTAAAAAAATCATACGGACTTGTTTGAGAAATCAAATCATCAAATTAACATCAAAATCTACAGATTTGGCCTCAAAACTCACGATTTTCTCAAGAACATTCAAATTTCTAACTTTTCAACCGGATGTACGAATTACATCAAATCAACTCCGGTTCTCATGAAACTTCACATATAGGACATACATAACATAACAAATTTGTTCCGGGCTCCGAAACCAAAATACGGGCCCGACATCATATATTTCACATTTTATTCCCTTTCTTTATTTCTTGAATTAACCAGCAGAACAATTTTCTTCAAAAATTGTTTTCTAAGGCTCGGGACCTCGGAATTCATTTCCGGGCATACGCCCAAGTCCCATATTTTACTGCGGATCTCCCGAGATCGTCGGAACACAGATACAGGTCCGTTTACTCAAAATGTTGACCAAAATCAACTATAATCAAATTTTAACTCTAGAAATTACTATTTCTCATATTTTAACATAAAATCTTTTCAGTTTCATTCCCGGACTGCGCACGCAAATCGAGGTATTTAAAATTAACCTTTTTATGATAATTAAGCATGGGACGGAGTCTATATTTATAAAATGACCCCTTGGGTCATCACATAGCGCCACCGAACCATCGTTGTGAATCTATAAATACATGCTCCTTTGTTGAATCAAACTTCTAAGTCTTCTAACTCTCTCCATCTCCCCTCTTTCGACGCCCGTTGATCCACCCTTGTTAGCATCGAAACCACCTATTTTCATCTTCCTTCGCCCTTATTTACCTGAATTAATGGCGAAAACCTCAAAAATTGTACCTCAAAAGGAGAAGGTTTCCTCCTCTTCTTCCCGGCCGGCCGACAAAAAAATGCTAGTGGAGCCGCTTCCTCATGAGTACGTTCCTGGTCCGTGCACTCTAAAATCTGATTTCAAGATCGAAAACCCTTCATCGGTCCCAAGACGATGCGATCATGTGTCGAGGTACATGTGCTCCATAACGACGAGCGACCTCGAAGCCATGAAGATGGACTGCAACTAGGGTCCCGAGGTCATGGTACAAATCACTGCTCCTGAAGAGAGAATCACTACTCATGTGGAGGGTTTTTTAAGTGTTTACACTTACTCCTTCACATTGGGTCCCCTCGACCCAGATCATTGATTTCTGCAAAAGATATCAGGTCACCCTCGGCCAAGTTCACCCCTCGCTATGGCATATTGTAATTATGCTGCGCTTCTTCTCCAGCAAGGCAGAAGGGCTGGAGTTCACCCTTAACCACCTCATGCGGTTGTACGGGCTTCGACTCCACCAAGGACTGATCAAGCTCCAATGCCGAGCAACGAAGGCCATGTTATCGAGCATCGACAAGGACAAGGATCGGGGTTGGATTAGTCGATTCATACGGGTGAGGGCTTGTGACATTATCCCGAAGGAGAAGATGCCATTCTCCGAGGAGTGGAACCCTGACCGTAAGTAACACATTAAACATTATTCTTCGTACCCGCTTTGGCTTTGTCCAACATTATCATTTGTCATGCAGTTGTATCTTGGATGCCTCAGGTGGTCCCCAACCTCGAAGACTGGGATGGAAGTTAGCCTCGACTTCCTCCCATGCCGAGCGTGCATGGCGTGATTTGGCGAAGGGCATATAGGAGGCAAAGAACCATGGTAAGGATCTTATCATGTTGTATTTGAAAATACTTTTTGTGTTTCATTTACTAAGTTTCTTTCGTGCAGGCCTAACCAAAGATGCTATATTGAGGCCCTCGAGTTGTGAGGAAGAGGCTAAGTTCCCGATTCCAAAGCCGGGGAAAGACAAGAAGAGGAAGGGAGCCTCGCAGCCCGAGGACCCCAAGCCCAAACTTTGAAGGGTAATGAGGAAAATGATCGCTCTCACGGTGAACTCGGCCTGAAGCCTGAGATACGAAGAAGAAGAAGAAGAGGATGGTGCCTCGACAGTAACATCCTGACCGAGGAAGGCCGTTGAGGTCACCAAACTTTGAGAGCCGACGACGGTTTCTAAGATCAAGCCTCATGATGAGGAGACTTCCAAAAAATGTTTGGGTGAGGATCCCGAATTTCCTGAGGTCGATATCATCTCTCGACCATCCGCAAATACACCGAACGAGGCCGGTTTTAAAACTCTGAAGGTCGATCAGAGCGCCCCAAACAACTTGCTCCGGGCCATGACAGCAGGTCACTTTCCTTCTCTGCCAACTTTTTCTGAGGAGGAAATAATAGAGGCTCGGTAGATGAAGACCCCCGACATAGGCGGAGTCTCTAGTGTAGGGGATCCCTTTCGGGATTGCTTCACTGGGGTCGTTGATGCCTCTGACCTCAGCTACGCTTCCATTCTCTTCGAATAGACCCATCGTCGCCTATCTCGGGTAAGCATTAGTTGCTGCAATTCCCTTTCTTATTCTTTTTTTTTAAGTCTGACTCACATTTTCCTTTTTTAAATAGGCCTTCGCTAAGTCTCGAGCCGACCCTAGCCAGTGTGAAATCGAACTCTAGAAGGTCTCGGAGGAGAGGAACTCTTTGAAGCTTCTTTACGGCCAAAAGGATGAAGCTCTAAAGGACCTCCAAGCGGATTTGGCCAAGGCCCGTAAGGAAGAGGCCGAGATAGATAAGCATGTAACCATCCTTTTGAAAAAGTACCATCCATGTCATGTCTAAATGGGACCATGCAAAACAGTCTATGTTATCAATAAGAAATTGAATAAGCTTTTTCTTGAGTTCGATGGTTAATCTCGTTCTCAGGTATACCTTTCGCTCGGGCTGGTTCTTGATCAGTATAACCTTTCCAGCTCTTCGACCATTGATTTGGTAGCGTCAGAATCTTCGGGAACAACAAAAGTTTGAGGGGTCATAAAATCCTTCTCCTCTTATTCTATCTCCTGTTTCTCTGACTCGGTCGAGGCTGGTGGCGGTGATTGCTATTTGGCTTCCTGTTTACCTTTGATGCTCGACTTTCCTGAGGTTGATAGCGTTAATATCAGTGTTACCTCATCGACCGCAAACATTTCCTTTGCAGCATGTTGTTCCCCGTATACCATTTTTACACCAGCAGACGTCGGGAACTCTATCATTTGGTGGAGAGTCGAAGAGGTTGCTCTCATGTTGTGGATCCAAGGCCTTCTGAGTAGGGAATTATACCTCATGTCGCCCTCGATTACGTGGAACTTGGTATGTTGAATGGTAGTTGTTTCATTGGCCATGTTAAAGTCGTTTAAGACCCGGGCTACGGGTACAATTTGGTCTTGTAGGCCAAGTTACTCTCTCGATCGGATGATATTTGCCGAGCTACCTGGATCCACTAAAACACGCTTAACTTGAACTTTATTTAATAAGATATAAATTACTAGAGAGTTGTTGTGGGGCTAAGAAATTCCTTATGCTTCTTCGTCGTTGAATGATAGAGTGCCTTCGGGCACATAATCTCGGGTTCGCTTTTCCCTAGTGATTGATACCTTAGTGCATTTGAATAAGGGTCCATGCGGAATGTTGACCCCACCAACGATCATATGAATGACATGTTAGGGTTACTCTTGTTCATTTTTCCTATTGGCATCCCTTTCTCTGAAGTGATTTTTGGCTCGATCGCTGAGGAACTCTCGAAGGTGGCCCTCGTTGAATAGACGGGCTACCTCCTCTCTTAATTGTCTGCAGTCCTCGGTCCTATAACCACGTGTGCCATGATGCTTTTAAGGATTGGTTTGTATGGGTTTGGGCCACCTAATATCTTTGATCCTTCCTATTGCCGATACAATGCCCGATGCATCGATGCTAAAGTTATACTCCGATAATCGAGGTGCCTCTGTGAGATCGGCATACTTGTTAAATCTATTCTTGCTCATAAGTCCTCGAGAACTCTGTCCTCGATCACTTCTTGGATCATTCCAGGCGGAATTGCATCCCGGACCAGTGTTCATTCGATCTATGGTGTATGGTTGATATCGGTCTTTGTTCGACCTCGGCTCTCTATCGACGTCCCTCTAATTTTTAGCTGCCGATCTGTTTGGGTGCACTAGACCAGAAAAGGGATCCAAGTTGATCATCCTCGACCCTAATCTTCGATTGGTATTGATTGTGCACATCTGCCCAAGTTACAACTGGATACTCGATCAAATTTGTTTCAACTGGCGTGAGACTATCGAACTCCGTTCATTCAACCCTAAGGTGAAATCTTGAACGGCCAATCATCTGTAACTGATGGAAACTCCATGTTCTCCATTTGAAATCGGGACACGAACTCCCTTAATATCTCATTATCCCTTTGTCTTACCTTGAAAAGATCGGATTTCCTTGTTGCGACCTTTATGGCCCCGACGTGCGCCTTTACGAAAGAATCTGCTAACATGGAAAATGAACCGATGGAATTCGGTGGTAGGTCGTGGTACCAAATCAATGCTCCATCCGGAAGGGTCTCTCCGATTTTTTTCTACAACACCGACTCGATCTCGTCATCTTCCAAATCATTGCCATTAATGACGCATGTGTAAGAGGTAACATGCTCGTTGGGGTCGGTGAACCCGTTATATTTGGGTATGTCAGGCATACAAAACTTCTTTGGAATGGGCTTCGGAGCCGCACTCGAAGGGAACGAGTTTTGCACAAACTTCTTCGAATCCATCTCTTTCAAGATTGGTGGTGCCCCTGGTATCTGATCAACTCAGGAGTTGTAAGCTTCCACTTTATTATCATTGGCCTCAATACCATTTATGTGCATTTTAAGGGAATTAATGATAATAATTAGTGTCCTAAAACTACTATAACGTATCTTCCACTCCCCCACGTTTCTCTCTCCACATCCTACCCCCTTCCCCCACGTATCTTTCACTCACCCACGATTCCACTATTGACAACCATTAAAAAGATTTTCAAAAAACATAATTTGTTTGAATTGGGGTGTTGTTGCAAAGAATTGAGAATTCTCTCTACGCCTCTCTCTATCTCTCAATCCCTAATTTCAGTAATGTAAAGCAAAGGAAAAGAGAGCAGCAATTCCACCATTAACTTCAATTAAAAAGCTTTGAAGCTTTGAATTAGAATTTGAGATTTCAAAAATCATTATTTGTTTGGATTGGGTGTTGTTGCAAACAATTGAGAATATGGTTTGGCATTTATATCTCAATTTTGATTGTTTCGGTGAAGATTAGACTTGATTTTGGCTGAATTTCAGATTGAAACTCGAAGAAGACATGATATACATTATATTTTCGAAATTGTAGTAAAATTCTAGAAAAATTGTATTCTGTTGTTTGTATTTTTTTTTATTTAACTATTGTATGAAAGTTGAACAACATTGTATAAAAATTATATTTAAGTTGTATGATATTGTAGTTGTATATAATTGAGTAGAAATAATGTATGAAAATTATTGATAAGTTGTAGATAAGTTATAGATAAGTTGTATAATATATAATTAGTTGTATGAAATTTATTTTTACAATGTATAAATCTGATACAAAATGTACAAAAGACATCGTATAACATTTGTATTTAAGTTGTATGTTATTGTAGTTGTATTTAACTGGGTAGAAATAATGTGTGAAAGTTGTAGATAAATTGTATAATATATAATTAGTTGTATGAAATTTGTTTTTACTATGTATAAATCAGATATAAAATATACAAAAGACCTATTGTATAAATTTTGCATAAAATTTATATTTAAGTTGTATGTTATTGTAGTTGTATTTAATTGGATACCTTTAAAGACTTGTGATGTAGGTTATAATTGTGTATTTTAGTCGCTTATTACACTCTAATTTACTGCACTTTAATTGAGTTTGAGCTTTAATCGCTAGTGTTTTTCACTAACTGTGTGTTTTATGCCTTATAGGAGTGATTCTGAGCTATATAGATGTTATGGAATGAATTCAAGTGATTTGGAACTTTGAAGTCTGAGTAAAATCCCAAGGAATTAAGTCGGGATCGTGTTCAGGGGTCAAATTTGATAGTTAAGAACAAACGAAGACTCGAGTAGGCATATTGCACACTGTCTAATAAAATAGACATAACTCTTTGATCCGAACTCCATTTGGGGTATAAAAAATATGGTTGAAAGCTAACTCAAAGGGCTACAGCTTTTCTGTTTTACGTTTTTCAAAATAAAAGACATCTTATTAGCACAATAGGGGGATGCTTAGACAAGAAAAAAGCATTCAACAGAACAGGGTGAAAAACGCGGTCGAAACCGCTGTCGCGCACTGACCGCGAAAATGGGGCAGAACCTTTTTTATATGCGCGGCCACTAGCGTGGTCTTAGCACGGCCCCGCTACTCCAAACTTGAAAAACTATTTATTTTCGCGTAAGAGAAGGTATAATTGTTTGGGACCGACCCTACTTGGTATATATACATGGAAAAATGGTATTTTGAGGAGTTTGGACATACTTTTGACACATATTCGATCTAAGGAGGCAAACACAGAATAGAAGCAAGTCGGGGAATTCTTCTAAGAGTTTTTCCTTCCTCTTTGTAACGACCCGGCCGGTCGTTCCGTAGAATTTTCACTGTTATTCATGTTTCTGCTTGGTTATGCATTGGTTAGACTATTTATGATGTGTTGGGGTCGGTTGGCTCAGGTTCAGTATGGTCGTAGTGTGAATTGAGACACTTAGTCTCTTAAACTAGCCTTATAATTGGGAAAGACAACTAGGATTTGACTTCTAGGTAAACGACCTCGAAATGAGGACTTTATGGCTCAGATAGATTCGTTAGGTGATTTGGGACTTAGGAGAGTGTTCAGAATGTAATTTTGGTGTCCTGTGTAGAATTAGGCTTGAATTGGCGAAATTTAGTTTTTGGCGATTTTCGATCGGCAGTGGAAAATAGGCTACCGGCGTCGGAATGGAATTCTGAAAGTTGGAGAAGGTTCGTAATGTGATTTCGGATATGTGTGCAAATTTTCAGGTCATCAGAGGTGTTTTGGATGGTTTCGGCATCGTTGGTGGAATTTAGAAAATTCAAAGTTCATAGGCTTGAATTTGATGTGATTTTGGTGTTTTTGCGCTGTTTTTGGTATTTCGAGGGCTCGACTAAGTTTGAATGATGTTATGGGATGTTTTGGTAGGTTTGGATGAGGTCCCGGGGGCCTCAGGTGTATTTCGGATGCTCAATCGGGCATTTTAGCCTTAAGCTTGTTGATGGTTTTTCCTGTTTTACAGCAACAATCTTTTGTTCACTGCGATCGCGTAGAGTAAGCTGAGGCCGGGCAGATTTTTGTGAATCGAGATCGCACTCCTACCCTCGCGATCTCGATTTACAGCAACAATCTTTTGTTCACTGCGATCGCGTAGAGTAAGCTGAGGCCGGGCAGATTTTTGTGAATCGAGATCGCGAGGGTAGGAGTGCGATCGCGTAGGGTGTGCATCCTTGGTCAGTGCGTTCGCGTGGGTTCTGGTGCCATCGCGTAGAGTTAATGGGGCGCGTGAGGATGTCCCTGAATGCGCTTCGCGATCGCGGGAATTTGTGTCAGGATGAATCGCGATCACGTGGTTAATGATGTGATCACGTAGGGTTAGTTTGGTTGGGCAGCATTTTGTTCTTCGCGATCGCGTGCCTTTTTCCGTGACCGCACTGAGTAAATAACTCGGCAGTGTTTAAATAGCCAATCCGCGACCCTTCTTCACTTTTCCACCATTTTTGAACGGGATTGAAGCTTTTGAGAGATGTTTTTGAGGAAACCAATGGGGAATCACTTGGAGGTAATTTCTTGCTTTATAACTCGTTTATATGTGATTAAAGGTCTAATTAGTGCTGAAAATTGGGGAACAATCAATGCAAAATAGGTAATTAGGGCTTGAGATTAAAAGACATTAAATTGGGAATTTGAGGGATCAATTGGACTCCAATTTCAGTGTTCTTGGTATGTATAGACTCGTGTGAGGATGGGGATCATTTTGGTGTCAATTTTATCGAGTTCCAAGATGTGGGCCCGAGGGTCGGGTTTGGCCAATTTTCGAGAATTGTGCCTAATTTTGATATCTTTCGATTGGGTTTCATCTCTCTAGCATATTGTGATGTGATAAATTTGATTTTGATAGACTC
>ML299771.1:27416-42844 GCA_005239495.1 Nicotiana undulata | reverse complement strand
TATGCTATTAGTTTTGAAATCCGAGCTTAATTTGATATAAAAATTCAATTTTTACAAAACTCTCTAATTCTACCCAAATCCTAGATTTTTACCATGAAAATCTTTTGTTTTTGCTTTTAAAGTGATGCAAAATAGTAAGGAATTGAAAGAACAAGGTTTGGAATTGATTACCTATGACTTGGGGACGAAGATTGTTGAAGAAAACTCATTTTTAGGGCTGGAACCTCAAGGAATTGGAGAAGAAAGGGTTCTGCCCGATTTTTGGAGCCTTTTATATTAACTGGACAGGGGTTCTACGCGATCGCGGGCCTAGGTCTGCGTTCGCATAGGCTTAGCATCCCAGCCCTACGCAATTGCGAGCGTAGGGTCACGTTCGCACTGCCTGACGACTACCCAGCCCCCCAGCCCGGCCTGACTCTATGCGATCGCGACCTTCTTGGTGCGTTCGCGTAGGGTAACCCCCCCCTCCCCCACCCTCTTTGCGTTCGTACCCCTAACTATGCGATCGCGTATCACAAAAATAGGGCCCTCAACCTTTACTCTATGCGATCGCGGAACTCCCTATGCGATCACATAGAACAAATGCCTGGGCACCAGCAAAAGAAAAACCAACAGCTTTTTAACATGTTCAAAACCTCTCGTGGCCTATCCGAAACTCACCCGAGCCCTCGGGGCTCTAAAAATATCATGCACGTGAGTCTAAAAACATCATACGGACTTGCTCGTGCGATAAAATCCTGAAAATAACATGTAAATCTATTAATTAAACCTCAAAACTCATCATTTTCAACAAAACTCTTAAAGTTCATAATTTCTCAACTGGGTGTCCGAATCACGTCAAACGAACTCCGTTCTTCACCAAATTTCACAGTTAACCTTTAAATATCATAACAAATTGTAACGAGATCCGGAACCAAAATACAGACCCGATACCAATAATTTTAAACATTATTTCTTTTCTTTAATTCATAAATATTTCAGCAAAACAAATTCTTTCAAAAATTGATTTCTAAGGCTTAGGACCTCGGAATTCATTTCCGGGCATATGTCTGAGTCCCATATTTTACTGAGGACCTTCAGGATTTATCGAAACACGGACCCGAGTCCGTTTACTCAACATGTTGACCAAAGTCAATTTTTATCAAATTTAAATTCTAAAAATCACTATTTCTCATATTTTCACGTAAAAGCTTTCCAGTTTCACGCATGGACTGTGCACGCAAATCGAGGTATTTAATTTTTATCTTTTTATGGATATTTATCATGGAATGGAGTCTAATTTTATAAAATGACCCCTTGTGTCATCACATCCGGAATACGGCCGTAGTCCCTAATTTAAATATGCAGTGCTGGGGATCTCCCCGAATACGTTCGTAGTCCCCAAATTTAAATATGAAATCCGAAGTAAGCCAATAAACATCAATTCTAGCAGTACATCAAAATATAGGTAGGAAAGCACGGGAAACTAACTAAACATGGCGCATAGAGTGTCAGTTAATCAATTTAATATGGAAACAATAGGTATGCTTTCCTAATCTAAGATGAACAATTAAACACGTAGAAATGATGTAATAGAAGATCAAGGAACTGTATAATTTCTGAAGGAAAAGTGGGATTTTTGCAGAAATGGCCTGTGTACGTACTCGTCACCTCACGTACACGGCACCCGCACAATAATTATATCAAAACAACCTAAGGCAAATTCTACAACACAGAGTTAGGCAAGTCACTTACCTCGACGGATCTACTCAACTCGAAACCACGCTCTTTCCACGAGTACCCTACTCCGAATGGCCCAAATATATTCAATTCAATTGCATAATATAAATATCATTTTAAGAAATCAATCTAGCTAGTTAGTTCGAAGATAATACGCGAAATTAGGAAAAAATGCCCAAAAAGTCCCCCTGGCCCACGTCTTGGAATCAAGTGAACGTTACCAATTTAGAACACTCATTCACTCACGAACACACTCGAACAAGAATCATCGAAATCCGGCGTCAAAATCACGTTAAATTCTCGGATTCTTACTTGGGGAACTTTTATCCCATTTTTCTAATTTTTCCCTCAAATTCCTTAATTGGATTGAATACATTGCTATGTATTAATGATATACAAGTGAAATAGGATTAGGAATCGTTACCTATGAATCTTCTCTTCAAACCCCACTCAAAATCGCCTATTCCCGAGATCCAAATTAATTTTAGGAGATATGAAATTCAAACCCTCGAATTAGATGTTATTTGCCCAGCGATCCCGCACCTACGACCCATTGGACCGCACCTGCGGTCCCGCACTTGCGGAAAAGGCATCGCAGGTGTGAAAAATCATTAATGGGCTGGGGGTCGCACCTGCGAGCCTAGCCGCCTAAGCCCAAAAGTCGCACCTGCGCATCCTTCATCGCATCTGCGTGTCCGCACCTGCGGCTCCCCTTCCGTAGGTGCGAAACACCAGAACCAGCAGCTTCAGCTGGTGTTTAAGTCCAAAATCTCCCTGTTGAGTATCCGAAACACCCCCAAGGCCCCCGAGACCTCAACCAAAACTACCAACCAGTCCTAGTACCTCATCCAAACTTAGTCGAGTCTTCAAAACACATCACATAACACCAAAATCACAAATTATACATGGATTCAAGCCTAAGAACTTAGAAATTTTCCAAATTCTACAACCGATGCCGAAACACGTCAAAACTAATTCGAATGACCTCAAATTTTACACACATGTCATAAATGACACTACGAACCTGTTTCCACTTCCGGAATCCCATTCCGAGCTCGATATCAAAATTTCACCTATCGGCCGAAATCGCTGAAATTCTAACTTTCGCCAATTCAAGCCTACAACTACCATAGACCTCGAAAACACATTCCGGATACGCTCCTAACCCTGAAATCACCCAACAGAGTCGGCGAAATTCCATTCTGGGACCGTCTTCACATAGTTCCAACAACGATCCGATTTCTAAAACTTAAACTCATATATAGGGACTATGTGTCCCAAAACTCTCCTGAATCCATAACTAACCCCTCCGACAAGTCCCATAAGCAGATACAAACGTGGGGAAAGCAGTTATTAGTGGATCAGGCGCTAACTCTCAAAACACACTATTACTTCAAGTAAGTAATCGTGCTTGCCTTAGTTTTAATTCTCACGGAGGAATTGTTGTAGGCAAGATTATTGATCCTTAGTAAAAATATTCTCACGAAGTTTTTACTTTCCTTTAGCACAATTCAAGCAAGAAAAATATTTCGTTTTAAACGTCACTAGTCTTAAATTGATTAATTAACATAATTCTCATGAAGTGTTATTAGTCAGTTATTTATTAGTGAACAAAATATAATTGTATTAGAAATAAGAAATTATTCTTTAGAGAAATAAATGTAGACATTGAGATTTTATTATAGTAATATTATCAAGTGAATTCAATGATTCCCAACTCTTTTTTTAGTTATAAATCTTTCAAAAGTTATTTGTTTTGTTTAAGTAATTAACGAGTTTTAAACCTCACTCACTTTTCATTAATTTAATTCTCTCAAATAGTAGTTAAAATATTACAAGTCTGTAACATAGATTATCCAGTCTTTGTGGGACGGTATCTTAAACTATATTAGAATTTGACAGAGTACGAGTAGGAAATTACAATACACATTGGCCTCGTCAGCGAAGTTTGCTTATAATAATAGTTATCAGTCGAGCATTCAGATGGCTACTTATGAGGCATTATATGGTAGGCAGCGTAGATCTCCAGTTGGATGGTTTGAGCCGGGAGAGGCTCGGTTATTGGGTACAGACTTAGTTCAGGAGGCCTTAGATAAAGTCAAGATTATTCAGGAGAGACTTCGTGCAACTCTGCTATGAAAAAGAGTTATGCCGATCGTAAGGTTAGTGATGTGACATTCATGGTTGGAGAGAGAGTATTGCTTCGGGTATCACCCATGAAGGGTGCTATGAGATTTGGGAAGAAGGGTAAGTTGAGCCCTAGGTATATTGGGTCGTTTGAGATTCTTAATAGAGTGGGGGAGGTAGCTTATAGTCTCGTGTTGCCTCTAGGGTTATCCTCACTTCATCTGGTATTCCATGTGTCTATGCTTCGAAAATATCATGGTGACTCGTCCCACGTGTTAGATTTCAGCTCTATCCAATTGGACAAGGACTTGACTTATGAGGAGGAGCCGAAAGCCATTTTAGACTGGCAGGTCCGTTAGTTGAGGTCTAAGAGTTATCCTTCAATTCAGGTGCAGTGGAAAGGTCAGCCTTTTGAGGCAGCTACTTGGGAGTCCGATTCGGACATGCAGAGTAGATCTCCACACTTGTTTGCCAATTCAGGTAATTTTATATGTCCGTTCGAGGACAAACGGTTATTTTAGAGGTAGAGATTGTGATGACCCAAGAGGTCATTTTATGAATTAAGACTCCGTTCTAGTCTTATTAGCTATAAAAAGACTAATTTTAAATATCTCGATTTGCGTACATAGTCCGGGCGTGAAGCCGGAAAGCTTTTATGTGAAATTATGAGAAATAGTAATTTCTAGAGTTAAAATTTGATTATAGTTGACTTTGGTCAACATTTTGAGTAAATGGACCCGGATCAGTGTTCTGATGATCCCGGGAGGTCCGCAGTAAAATATGGGACTTGGCAATATGCCCAGAATTGAATTCAGAGGTCCCAAGCCTTAGAAATCAATTTTTGAAAGAAATTGTTTTGTTGAATTATCAACGAAATAAAGCAAAGAATTAACGTTTGAAACCATGGGTATCGGGCCCATATTTTGGTTCCGGAGCTTGGTACAGAATTTTTTATAGTATTTGAATATTATCTGTAAAATTTTGGAGAATCGGAGTTTATTTGACGTGATTCGGACGTCTGGTTGTGAAATAGTGAACTTTGAGTGTTCTTGAGAAAAATGATGAGTTTTGAGGTTTAATTCATAGTTTTACATGTTATTTTCATGATTTGATCGCACGAGTATGATATTTTTAGACTTACGTGCATATTTGGTTTGGAGCCCTGAGGGCTCGGGTGAGTTTCGGATAGGCCACGGGATGTTTTGAACTTAGAAAAAGTTGTTCTTTCCGATGTATCTGGTGCGTAGCAAAATTGTTCAGTGTGATCGCGTAGCATCACACGCGATCGCATAGTGTAAATGGATGGGTTCACCTTTTTGTTCAGGGCGAACCTGGGACCCTTCATGTGAACGCGGTGAGCTAGTGGGAAGACCCTACGAACACATTTGGGCCCTCGCGAACGCATAGGGTTAATTGGGCCTGGTGGAGGAGCCTTATTTTTTCTACGCGAACGCGGCCCCATGGTCGCGAAAGCGGAAGGCCCGGCTCCTAAAGCCCACGCGAACGCGGGCAGGCCCACGCGAACGCGGGTAGGCCCACGCGAACGCGTAGAAGCCTTCCCAGCTATATAAAATCAATTTTAAACACGGACAAAACCCTTTTTCTTCATACTTTTCGAACTACCCAGCCCTAAGGATGATTTTCTTCACCAAAGTTCATCCCCAAAGTATTGGTAATCAATTCTAAACTCTGCTCTTTCAATTACCCAATGTTTTTCATCACTTTTAAATCAAAAATCAAGGATTTTCATGGTAAAAATTGAGGGTTTGGGTAGAACTAGGGAATTTTGTAAAAATTGAATATTTACCTCGAATTGAGGTCGGACTTTGAAACTAATTGCATATTAGGGCTCGGGGGTGAATTGGTAAACGTAATTTGGTCCGAACCCTGAGTTGGGACCAAGCGGGCCCGGGGTCGGATTTTAACTTTTTTTTAGAAAATTTAGGAAAAATTATAATTTTCAGTAAAGTTAGTTCCTTTAGCATTAACTAATGATATTAAGCCAATTATGATTAGATTCGAGCGGGTTAAAGCAAGATTCTAAAGGGAAAGCTGTAATTGAGCAGTGAGTGGCGTGCGAATTTGAGGTAAGTGTTTGGTTTAACCTTGACTTGAGGGAATAGGAATCCCCAACTTAATTGCTATGTGAATTTGCATGTGTGTGGTGTATAGGTGAGGTGACGGGTATCTATGCACCACCAAATTACATGTTAAACATGATCCCTTCTCTGTTTCCAATTTATTTGATCCATGGCTTAATTGTTTTATGCTCATTGATGTTTCTGTGACTACTTGGCTTTGCTAACTTGTTGATAAGTCTTGGTTCAATTATTTTTGAAAAGTGTTGGTTGTTCCCTTGGTTTCATTGTGATACATAAATGTTGAGCGGGTTGACATTGTTTTACGAGATATGAATATTCCTGTTGGTTTCATTTTGAGATGATATTGATGAAGTTTATGAGAAAATACAGTTTCTTGTTTATATTTGTTGAGACAAAAATGTTGTGAAAGGCTTGGCCTGAATTGTGAGAGTTTTCATAAATAAACTTATATGATATGTCTGGTGGGAACGGGTTGCACGCTGCAACAAGGAGTAATAAGGGTGTACATGTAGGATCGGGTTGCACGCCGCAACGGGAGCAATAAGGGTGATATATATATAGGGAGGAGCAATAAGGGTGGACATGTGAGAGAAGGTTACACGCCGCAACAAGGAGCAATAAGGGAGGACACTTATACTTTACTAATTTTCAAAACAAAGATTTGAGAACTTACTGTTTTACTTACTATTTTTCATATTTTGCACTACTTTTATTTTAAAGTCAAAGTTTGGAAAATTGAAAATTTTACGTGAGAATTGGTTATAGCTGAGACATGAAATAAGGTGGCTGAGTTATTTTAAATCGTTGATACATTTATTGTTTGTTTATTTTATAATTTTCTTTTTGATTTATTTTATATTGTTCCCATGTTATATTGTTAATGCCCCGCCGTAGCCTCGTCACTACTTCATCGTGATTAGGCTCGGTACTTACTTAGTACATATGGTCGGTTGTACTGATACTACACTCTGCACTCTTTTATGTAGATCCAGGTATCGTCCAGCGTTGGAGACACGGGGTATATCTGCCGGCGTCGGCAGATTCCTGGTGTTTTCTCCTAGTTTTATAGAGACTGTTTTATTTTACTCAAAACAGATATATTATTTCTTCAGCCCATTATTTGTAGTATTCTTAGAAGTTCGTGAATTGTGACACCAGACCCTGGGGTAGTCTTAGAGTTATATATATAATTAGTTCGTGGCTCGGTTTATTTATTTGTTTATCATTTTATTTTTGGAGTTATTCGTTCGAAATCATTAGATTTAATTTACTTTAAATTTGTCATATTGTGGTTGAGTAAATAATCAAAGGAAAATAGCTAATCGAATTCTAATATTGGCTTGCCTAGCAAGTGTGGTGTTAGGCGCTATCACGATCCCTAAGGTCGGGAATTTGAGTAGTGACAATTAGAGGTCATATGGACATTGGACACACATGATACGAGCATAGCTAATGGAGTATAAGTTATGGATTAACAAATCACTAAAAAGAGTGTGAATTACTTGTCACAATTTTTTATTAAAAAACAATTATGTTGGAATTGAGTTATATACACGGATAGATCTTTCTGCTATATGTAATTTTTATATATGATAACAGATTAATTACTATTTCTACTAGGTTATGAATTAATATATTTTATAAAAATTTATTTATAATTACCTTAGAAATGGTATGATTGTGTAAATATCTTTTAGTCCTTGCAAAGAACTAAAATATTATGAAGTTTTAAGTTTCGTTCATTGACAGTATATTGATTGTTTGCATCATCATATTAAGTTAATATATGATAACATGTAATTTTCCATAGCAATCTTGGGTTTGGGGGGGAGGGATTAATAAAATATGCAGCTAGTTTTGCACAAATGATTTCATAGCATAGAGATAGAGACTTTTGTATAATCTACCATTACAAAGTAAACCAAAATGGGGATGAAAAAAGAGGAATAAGCTCTATGTGTCAAATGGGCTAATTAACCTACTTTTAGGCTAGCGGTGGTTAAGCTTAGCACCTAGTTACCTTGTCTCTTTCTCTTGCTTCTCTATTAAAATGATTAGGACCAACTACTCCTTAAAGTTCTATTACTTTCTTTTCTTTTCTTTTTTCTTTTCTGTTTTTCCTTTTTTCTCTTGGCAATACAACAAACAAATAAAAGACAACAATGCGTCAATTCAAGCAAGTAGGATGTTGCACAGGAATCGCAACTATCATTATCGCTCTACTTGAACTCCTTAATTCAATATTGTAATAAAATTAGTTTCGCTAGCAATAGAAGTTCTTTATATCTTTTAATGGTCTAGAAGTCTTCTTTGAGAAAACTAAAAAACTCCAAGTAAACATTAATAGTCCTAAAGTGAACGTATTAATACAACAACATACCCAGTAATATTTCACATCGTACAGTTTGGGGAGGGTAGTGTGTACGCATACCTTACCATTACCATTACCCTCGGCTCAGGAAAGCATAAGCACCACATTAATGAAAATATAGACAAGAAGGGACAACACCAAAAAGCCATAAAAAGCATAATAAAAACAACAAGATAGTACTAAGGTGATCAACAATGAAAGAAATCAACAGTTATTCATAAAAATCTACTACCAATAGAAAGCGAGATTGTGTGTCAATACTATTGTTATGAACACTCTAGACTACATACTCTACTACCCTAATCCTCGACCTCTATACCTTCCTATCAAGGGTCATGTCCTGGTCAACTGAAGTTGCGTTATGTCTTGCCTAATCACATTTGCCCACCTCTTCCTTGGCCTACCTATACCTCTATGTAGGCCCTCCAATATCAACCTCTCATACCTCCTCACCGGGGCGTCTATCCTCCTCCTCCTCACATGACCAAACCACCTAAGCCGCGCTTCCCGCATCTTGTCCTCAATAAGGGTCACACCCACCTTGTCGCGAATAACCTCATTTCTGATCCTATCTAACTTGGTGTGCCGCACATCCATCTCAACATCCTCATCTCTGCTACCTTCATCTTTTGGACATGAGCGATATTGAATGGGAAACACTCAGCCCCATACAACATCGTCGGTCTGACCCACCACTCTGTAGAACTTACCTTTAAGTTTTGGTGGCACCTTCTTGTCATACAAAACACCGGAAGCGAGTCTCCATTTCATCCATCCCGCCCCAATACGATGTGTGAAATCTTCATCAATCTCCCCATCCCCCTGAATAATAAACCCAAGGTACTTATAACTGCCTCTTCTAGGGATGACCTGCGAGTCCGACCTCACCTCCCCTTCCCCTCTTTGAGTCTCGCCACTTAACTTACATTTTAAGTATTCTGTCTTAGTCCTGCTAAACTTGAAACCTTTAGACTCCGGGGTCTTCTTCCATACCTCTAATTGCGCGTTCACAATGTCTCGTGTGTCATCAATCAATACAATATTATCTGCAAATATCATGCACCACGGCACCTCCCCTTGGATGTGGCGCATCAGTACGTCCATCGCCAGGGAAAACAAAAAGCGGTTGAGTGTCGACCCCTGATGCAACCCCATTATAACCGGAAAATGGTCTGAGTCTCCACCCACCGTCCTCACTCGGGTCTTTTCCCCATCATACGTGTCTTTAATCACCCTAACATAGGCAACAATGACACCTCTAGCCTCCAAACATCTCCACAAAACCTCCCCCGAAAATTTATCGTACGCCTTTTCTGAGTCGATGAACACCATATGCAAGTCCTTCTTCATTCCTCTCCCTATATTGCTCCATCAATCTCTAACAAGGTGGATGGCTTCTGTAGTCGAACACCCCGGCGTAAATCAGAACTGGTTCTTTGAAATAGACACACTCATCTTCACCCTTAGCTCTATCACTCTCTCCCAGACTTTCATAGTATGGCTAAGCAGCTTGAAATCCCGATAGTTATTGCAATTTTGGATATCACCCTTGTTCTTGTATACAGGAACCACCGTGCTCCACCTCTACTCATCCGACATCTTCTTCATTCTAAAAATGACACTAAATAACCTAGTGAGCCACTCCAAGCCTGCCTTGCCTGCACTCTTTCAAAACTCCACCGGGATTTCAGCCGGCCCAGTCGCTTTGCCCATGCTCATCTTACGCATAGAACCTTCAACTTCATCAACTCTAATCCGCCTACAATACCCAAAGTTACAACGACTCCCGGAGAGTTCCAAATCACCCAGTACAATGCTCTTGTCCCCCTCCTCGTTCAAGAGACTATGGAGGTAGGTTTGCCATCTCCGACAGATAAACCCCTCATCCAACAAAACTCTACCTTCTCCGATCCATGATGCACTTCACTTGGTCCAAGTCACTAGCTTTCCTTTCTCACGCCTTGGCTAACATGAACAACCTCTTATCCCACCCCGGCCCTCGAGTTCCTCATACAAACGACTAAAAGCAACAGTCTTGGCCGCCATAACTGCTAGTTTTACCTTTCTTAGCCAACTTATATTGCTCCCTATTCGCCCTCTTCTCCTCCTCGTCTACACTTTCCACTAGCTTCAGATACACCGCTTTCTTGGTTTTCACTTTTCCTTGTACCTCTCCATTCTACCACCGATCTCCCTTGTGACCACTAGAGTAACCTTTTAAGACTCCTAATACCTCTCTCGCGGCTTCCTTAATGCACTGCGCAATCATGGTCCACATAGCGCTTGCGTCCCCACTACTCCTCCAAACCCCCTTAGTCATCAGCTTGAACGTCTTAATATTATTTAAAAAAATTATCCCAGCGAATTGATATTCTGGCTTATTCATCAGATGGGATTCGTCCTAAGATTAGGCTACAAAGCTTGGAACTTTGTGAGATATTAAAGGCGTTAATCAACATATCATCCACCTTCTCTGATTAGACTTGATAATCCTTCTCTTGTTCCTTAACAGTTTAATAAGCACTAATTGCTAGATAAATATATCTACTTAAAGCAAAAAAGAATAATAAAAAGATAAATAGATTAGTGGATGAAAAAGGGAAAAATGTAGAAAAGCAAAAGCTTTTAGGTGAACTTTCAGATTCATGATATGGACAAAACGTAGCGGCCTGTTATTTGTATTTAAAGAGAGAGTGGACCAGCAGATGCAGTGCCCCTTTGTTCTACTTAAAATATCAAGACTGCGGCCTAAAATGATACAAGCAAAAGAATGGTGCCACTTCTTATCCTTTCTTTTGCTTTCCTTATTCTTTTCTTCAATTATAACACAACCCCACCAACATGGCAATTACACTACCTTCGAGATAATTTTTTTTTACATTTTACAAATTTGAATCAGATTTCCTTCTATATAATGAGGAAAATATATATATATATATATAAACATGTTATTCAGTACAAGATATGAGAAACAATTTCATGTCCTGCTTCTTAACTGATATTTTATGATTATATGTAATTTTTATTTGAAAGTTCTAAGTTTTAGCGCAATTTGCATATAATCCAAATAACCCAAATCATAATTTGATATATCTGTCCACCCACGATGCGGGTACTAGTACTAGTGTTGGATTAAACTCTCATAACTTGCAACTAATATCGTAACAAAATGACAAGCTTCAGACGTCTCTCAACAAACACGTCTAAACTTGAGAAAGATGCAAAATAATATAATCCGATGAAAGAGACGAGGTGGTTTATTCATGCAATAATACAAGACAACTCCGATTTCTCATATTCTCTTTTCCTCGTATTCTCTTTTCCAATAGCCTCGTACAGATATTTGATCTGCACCCTATATTCGTTCTGTAGCAACACGTTAATCAAGTATTTATGTTAGAGACAGATTAATTAGCATCTCAATTTAGTTCCATCCAAGTCAAAATTGCAGCAGTTCGATACCAAAGTTTAACTCTCGAATCCCCGACGCAGACCAGCTTAATCTGACCTTTGCCTCGGCTGTGCTCTAACATCCAACTGCATACAGCAGATTCATCATACAATACAAGTTTGTTCGCCCCCTGAAGTCAGATTCAAACGTTGTAATCAATAGTATTCATCTGGAAACAACAATAAAATTCATGATAGAAGATGAGTCAAATATAATGGACAAAAGAATAGTGATAGAGGAAATTGGGTTGAAAGAAATATATGTCCTTTGTATATGTTGTTGTATGGGAAGAATCAGACATATTTGAAAGTTAGAGAGCTCTAAAGGAAAATCAGAAGACCATTATACTGATTACTTTGACATTACAACTATGTTCAATTATCGTCAGTTCCTACCCAGCAAAAGCAATTGAACAGATACCGTTTATCCTCAAATAAGATTAATATAATAAAGTGCTACACATTTCTGACCTTGTCACTCAAAGAATTAGTCCTTGAAATTAAATAGTTCACGCGAAAACGGCAGAACAGATTTCCTGGAGAAGTCGTCCAAAATTCCAAGAGACAACGTCCTATACTAGCATGTAACTCATTTTCATTGTGTCCTATACACATCATTCTTACTCATCACGGGGTCCTTCCTTTCAAACTTCAATGGAGTTGGAGGTTAGTTTGTACATAGAAGCATGTAACCCTATCTTGCAAACTAAGCAGATTAAAGAACTTTCTTCACCTAATGCACGGTTTCATTGTCTAGAATTAATGCTAAGTCTATGTATACAAAATTTTCAGAGACACGGTAGAAAATGGCAAGTGCATGAAATGATGTGACTTAAATAAACGCTACGAAATGATGTGATTTAATCGATCCAACTTAAACAAGATTTCATGATATTAGAGTCGCTTGGATGTGTGCATCTTTGAACAATCACCCTTGTTCATCACATATGACGTATTAAAGCACATATAACATAATCCTTCTGCTACCTACTGTGCATCTTTGTGTCTGCATGCCATTATTTTTCAAATAATGATATCATATAGTGCAAGACTTACCATCTCAGAGAAAAAAGTATTAGCAGCCTAAACAGGTCAGCCAACCTCTGCTACAATTTCTTTTACATCTATATCAGCTAGAGTCTCCTTTCCAAACAGCAAAAATCCAACCGTTGCCTGCAAGAAAGAACTCCACATTCAATCGCAAGAACAATTTATTTTTTCATATAGTGAATGGAAGATAGTCACATACAGCATATATCGAGAGCAATTAGCATCGCAAAGTTCTCAACTTGTGCAGGGCATAACAATTTGGGGAGCTTTTTCTATCAGATCTTTTATCTTTTTGCATTATCAGGGTGGAAGAGGCCCAAGGAAGTTGGGGGGAGGAGTGTGGTGTTAGGGAAGAGTGAAGACATAGTACGCAGATAGCTCAATTACTCTCCTTTTTGGGGCGCTGAGCTCCAGGATTTTTTTAACAATGATTTTCATTCCTTGCTCTCCCCTCACCCCAAAATAACATAAGGATAGTGTTCATGGAAGTTTCGATTGGAAGGAAAAGTACATACCAATCCCGCGTTGCTATCAACCTTCTTAAGGATCCCTGAAAATCCTGCAAAAGCTCCAGACACAACTTGAACAGTTGACCCAGGGATTAAAGATTTATCGTCCGAGCCTCCTATGTCATCACCTGCAACTGCAAGCAGATCCGAAGCTTTTTTGGATTTCCTTCCTTGTTTTTTGGGCACAACTTTGCCGTCTGCGGGAGCTTTACTAGTGTCTTTCGTCAGCTTGAAATCTAAACCTCCTTCTCCTTGTTCCTCTTCTTCAAAAGCTTGATCAGCTTTCTCTTGCTCTTCCTTCGCTTGTTTGAATATGGCTTCCAAGTCATCCTCATCTACAGGTCTGGGTTTATTGATCTGCCGTTTTCTGCAAATGTTTTAAACTTTAAGGTACTGAGAAAATGACCTAGGATACTTTGTAATATAGCCATTTAAATAATGAAATGGGTACGTAGACACAAGTTAACATAAAAGTCATATTATAAAGAGAGGCCAAAAGGTAGATGTCAACCAAAGGCAGCCAGCTAATTTACAAGCTATACAAAATTAGATTAGGAGTGATTTTTAAGTGAAAATTTCTGATCTTAGGCCCAAGTTAGCGTAGGATATTTTCCACTCATTCATGTAAACTTCCATTAACATAGGGCTATTGGGGAAGAAACATACACTGTGGTTCCTTATTTGTAAGAAAAAAGACAGTTCCATGTTGCCAAAGAAATTTGCATCAATATATCAAGCAAATCGAAGACAGATCCTCTTTCTTGAGCAAGTAATACTTGTAAAATTGTGAATTGTGATAGGACCAACAACGAATGCTTACGTATTTCCAACCTTGGATCCAACAAAGCCTCCAATTCCATCACATTCTCGAATGAAATCATGTATTTCCTTGTTCAGTACACACCTCAAAAACACACACCCCGGGAAAAGAGGTTTTGGTTTAACTGAAAGTGATCCGTTCTTTAATTTCCTTTTGACCTGTACTGACGGAATGTATACCTGCAGAAACTTTTATAGTTAGTCAAAACATACAAGAAAAATAAATTCCTACATTAGTAAAAACATTTTATCCCCTTCCAGTTCGAGGTAATCCAACCTCGAGTATCCATGAAAATCAACTTAAAGGGAAGCTCATTGGTTGGAGCAGAATCAATAATGATTTCAAGCAAAATGACCCCCCCCCCCCCCCCCCCCTCACACACACACACAAAAAAAACTATGATATCATACAAAGAAAATCAACGGTGGAAACTGAGATGAAAGTTGGAGCTAATTTTCTTTAGAGGAAATTTCTACAGAAATAGAAAAACTGATAAGACGCCTGTTTATTCTTTATGATATGGTTATCTTCAGGTTCATAGCTTACAGTCTCATACACGAGAAAAATTCTGGGAGTTCCACAGCAATGGGAAATTATGCAAGCTTTAGAACTATGAATACTGCTATAAAAGGCTTCAGAAGCAAGCTTCTCTTAAGCCCTCATCTTCTGATAAGAATTGAATACTGTTATATAAAGGTAAAAAAAGAATTGTAGATGATTTCTTCTCATCTATCTAAGTCTTGGTTGGATAGAGTTACGTGTATTTGTGCTGGTGGGAAGTAGTAGGTACTAGTGGATTAACCGAGATGAGTACAAGTTGGCCCGGACATCACCATTATCCAAAGAAAAAATGAATACTACTACAAAGGCACGCAACTCACTTGCCTTGCTACTTTCTTTTCCTCAACTATATTTTTCCCTAGTTATACTCTAACCGTACTAACCTATAACATCCCTATTTTCATGAACCTCCAAAATTCTTAATGCTTGGACATCTTTTTACATTCTTCATGTTCCTGTTAATGGAGGGAATGCTTTTCACGATTGAATTAAGCCAATTGTGCTCGTTGGAGCTAATTATGTACAAACTATAGTCTAATGGTCCCCTATAAGTCGTCGGAAACTAAATAGGAAGCTAGACCTTTAAGATTTTCACCTTGAATTTTGACATCAACGTCAAATGCAGTCCAAGACTGACGATCCACTTAGATGATTTTCTAACTTCAGGAGTGTTGCAATTCGCGCGGCGGAGGGGGGGGGGGGGGGCTTGCACCTGTTTT
>ML299771.1:1615-27410 GCA_005239495.1 Nicotiana undulata | reverse complement strand
GGGGGGGGGGGGGGGGGGTCTTGCAATGTTTATGATATTGGACCAGGATAATTGAGAAACTTTAGCAAGAATCATTCGATCAATTAATCCCAAAATAAAGTTGGAGTCCACTATATGATTTGTCTATAACCATTCCAGTCTATCTGAGTCCAAATCATTCATAAACTACTTTCCTAAATTTCAGACTTATCAATGCATATACCACAAAAGTAAAGACCAAAAACACCAAATTATGAACTTCACCACCAAAACAAACAATAAAGATCAAATGTTTATGTACCTGGAAATCAATATTTGGAAAATTCCTAGCAAGAGCGCGGGCCATTCGTTCAGCAGTTTCATGACCAGTAACTCTAGAGACTCTAACAACCCACCATTGAGGACCCAAATTAGCAAGGTTATCAAGATTAAGTTCTTCAGTCCAAGACTTATATTGCTTCTTGGGTTTCTTAATTAGCCTTTCTTCTACTTCTTCTTTCCAATTATAACCTGTTTTGCTCTCTCTTCTCTCATTCCTCATTTGCCTTCTTTCTTTAGCAGTTAGAAGGTTCTCTTTAGGTGATGACTCTACAGTTGCATATACCCTTAAGGGTTTGGGGAAAGTGGAGGTTGGTGATAATTTGGGAAGAAACAGAGGGGAATGACTCCATGAAAGAATAGCTTGCTTCATCATCTTCAAACAGAATTCGGATACTTCTTGTGGTGGTTATATGATGACATATCCAGTTTTCTTCTTGCACGTTAATGGGCTAGTCTGGCCCATTTTGTTATATAAGTTGAGAGGGTGATGGCCCAATCCCACGGGTGAAGTACACAAATAGCTCTCAAAGTGGGTAGTCTTGAGTTTTTAAGCTTGCTTGATTCATATGCAAAATTTCAAGTTTAACAAGTGTTGTCTCGCTTACTCCATAACAGTACTTTTAACTTTTGACCTTGAAATTTTGGAGGGGTCAAAAGTTAAAGAGCCCGTTTGGATGGGCTTGTTGTATGTGACTTTTAAACCAAAAGTCATAAGTTAGGAGTTTTTGGCTTTAGGCTTATTTTTGTCATTTTAGCTTAAAAACAAGTGCTTAAAAGCACTTTAGTACTCTATCCAAACGCTATAAAATGATTTAAAAGCTATTTTGGCTTAAAAGCACTTAAAATAAGCCAATCCAAACGGGCTCAAAGACCACCCCCACATAAAAACTGCCAAAATCAAACATAAAGTTGAACTCTGACATTCAAAATTTCAGACTCGAAAGACTGTGTTGCGGCAACTAGGTTTTAGAGCTAAATTCTAAGCTAAGCTAAGAAAGACAAGACGAAATTAAAATGAGGAATATTTGATTCATAATTCTAGCATCCAAATACAGGGTATATATGCCTCTACTACTTACTAAAAGACAAAAGAGTATAACTAACTCTAGTGGACCCCAAGTGCTTAGAATTGACAAGTAACGGGGTCAATGAGCCTTTACTTGAACTTACACTTAAACTAATAAAGGACTCAATTGCATATATTCGAAACTTCATCTAAAAGACATTCCTAACTAACTTAACCGCTAAGTACTACTGCGCAAGCTCTGCGTACAACCCAGAATAGCTGCAATTTCCAACCTCGCATCAGTTCCCCGTCCTTAACATCTTCCTTGACCTCAAGGAAGGAAAACTGGAAAACGTACTTTCAGAGCTTGATAGTCTTCCCAGGTTGCACACTCGACAGGTACCTACTTCCATTGTATTAGAACTTGGGCCAAAGCTTTGTTTCCTTTTTGGATCATTCTTCTTTCTAAGATTTTCTCAGGTTGAGGACAGTAAGGGCTTGATAGGTCTATGATTGGTGGATGAGAAATGGTGGTTGAAAGCTCATGGCAAAGCTTAAGTTGGGAGACATGGAAGGTAGGATGTAAGAGAAGTTGAGGGGGAAGAGATAGTTTCTAGGCTACATGACCTATCATTTGCATAGTTCAGTAAGGACCATAGCACCTAGAAGACAACTTAGAAAAAGATTTTCCCGACATAGAGACTTGCATGTATGGCTAAATTTTGAGATAGACCCATTCTACCTCTTTGAACTGTCTGTCACACCTGTGCTTGTTGGCTTGAGCCAACATTCGTTGTTGTGCTCTCTTTAGATGATATTTGAGTAACTGCCCCTTGAACTCCCTTGTCAGCAAGCTTCTGTCCACCTCTTCTAATCCTGAGTCCCCAGCCACATAGGGTAGATGTATAGGAGGAGGTTGGCCATACAAGGCCTCATAAGGTGTGCTTTGAATTGAAGTATGAAAGGTGGTGTTATACCACCATTCAGCTGATGCCAAGAATTGGGACTAATCAGTTTGAGCATCTGAGCAAAAACACCTCAGATAGGTCTCCAAAAATCTATTAACAACTTCTGTCTTTCCATTTGTTTGGGGGTGATAGGCAGTGTAAGTATTCAAGGTTACTCTTATGATAGAAAATAATTCCTGCCATACTTTCCTTGTAAAATGGGATCTCTGTCACTGGCAATATCCTCTAGCATCCCATGTAGCTTGTAGATGTTTTCCATGAATAGTTTGGCTATATCATGAGCAGAATAGGGATGGGACAGACTAATGAAGCGAGCATACTTTGTAAGTCTGTCTACTACCACCCAAATCACATTTTTCCCTTATGATTAAGGAAACCCTTCTATAAAATCCATGCTTATACTGCTCCAAGCTGCTACTGGAATCTCGAGAGGTTGTAGCAACCCTGGGTAAGGTGCATTGTCATATTTGTGTCTTTGGCATGTGTCACAAGCCTTCACATAATTCTGGACCTCTTCTTTCATTCCTTTACACCAAAAAAGTGTTGCCAACTTCCTATAAGTATTGTCAATGCCAGAATGACCTCCTATTGGAGAATCATGTCACAGCTGAAGAATATCCCTTCTCAATTGCTGATCAGGTTCTACACCAGTTTTCTCTTTCTCCTGAGTTGGCCATGGATGTAGGTATGATTGCTAACCTCAGTTCACTTCTCCTTCAGTGTTTGTATCATTGTTGTCAATTCTTCATCCTTATCCCAACTCTTCATTATTAGCTCCAATAGGCCAGTTTTCATAGTAGAGAGTGTCATTGCAGTCAGGTTAATAAGAGGGAGTCTTGATAGTGCATTAGTTTCCTTGTTCTCCCTTCCGTTCTTGTATTCAATCTCAAAATTGAACTACATCAATTTGGTGATCCATTTAAGTTGAGTGCATGTGTGAAGTTTTTGCTCTAACAGGAATTTGAGGGCCTTCTGATCTGTCTTCACAATAAAGGCCCTGCCTGCTAGGTATTGTGACCACTTGTTCACAACTAACACTAATGTCAGCAGTTCTTTCTCATAAACAGACAGATATTGATGTCTTTTGGTGAGTCCTCTACTGAGAAATGCAATAGGATGTCCCTCTTGCATTAAGACAACTCTAATGCCCATGTTGCATGCATCAGTTTCCACTACAAACACCAATGAGAAGTCCGGAAGGGCCAGAACTGGTGCAGTAGTCAATGATTCTTTCAGTTGTTTGAAAGCTTCCCTAGCTGCTTCATTCCATATAAAATTGTCCTTCTTGAGCATGTCAGTTAGGGCTTACTAATGACTCCATAGTTTCTGATGAACCTTCTGTAGTAGCCTTCTAGGCCCAAGAATCCTCTCAGTTGTGTCACTGTCTGAGGTTCAGGCCATAGGCTCACAACTTCCACCTTCCTTGGATTAGTAGATACCCCTTGTGCTGAAATGTAGTGTCCTAGATACTCTATCCTTTACTGAAATGTAGTCCATAATCATATCTATATCTACTATGTAGATATGTAGATATAGATGTGCTTTATCCCCATAAAATAAACTACTCAAAACAATCTATTATACGCTACTTAGAAGCTCAAGTAACTTGAGTCGAAAAGAATAAAGTTTTCTACATGAAGGAACAAAAGGGATGACTTACCTGCAATTTGAACTTTGAACTTGCTGCTATGAATGAGAATGAAGTTCTCTTTGTATTTGTAGAAAAATGTAAAAATTGAATATTCATTACTTTTAAGAGATATTAGCAGACTAGCGGACAAGACAAAGAATTGGGAAAGACCATGAATTTGAGATTCAATCGATAAAAAAGGTCTTCATTTTTAAATTTAATACATTTCAGTTCCTTTTTAAAACTTTTGAGTAATTACCAAGTTGAATTTTGAGAATTTAGGTATTATATGAAGGACTTATTCAACAATTTTAAAAAAAAAAATTTTTTAGGGCTTATGCCTCGCTAAAAAAATGCGCCCCGAACGCCTGGGCGTACGCCCCGAATTGCTGGGCGTGCGTCTCTTGATACTTTCGCCCCACACCTCGCCCCCAGGCTTTTTTGGTGCGCCTCGCCCCAGGTCGCGCCCCGGAGCTCGCCCCGAAAACGCCTTTTAAAACACTGGTGGCGATGAATTTACATGGTATTTCAGGTTCTAAGGTGATTTATGATATTTTATAATAGTGAGATGATATGAAAATCCTTTCTTTGCTACCACTAGGGTTTCTTCTTCTTAGTTGCATAATGGGTTTGTTAGATTTGTTGTTGTTTTGAAAAATTAATGATTGGTAATATTTAGAGGTTATATTTCAAATTTGATCTCATTTGGAGTACATTTAGGTGTTAAATCGTGTATTGGAATAAATTCGAAGAACAAATTTTAGTTTCCAGACAATTTTCACTTTAGAGTTTAGACCTATTTAGCCTAAATGTATGAAAAGATTGGTTACACTTGAGACATACTTGGCCTTAAGTGTAATTCTTTCGCTTCAAACCTATTAGGCCTTAAATGCATAAAAACATTTGTTGCACTTCAGACCTATTTGGCTTTAAGTTCATCTTAAGTGTAATATTTTCACTTTAGACTTAATTGGTCTTAAGTGCACATTGCACTTCAGACTAAATTTTTTTTCCTTCAACTTCGGACTCATGAAATCTGAAGTTGATCCTGAAATAGATAGACTTGCAAATTTTGAGTAAAGTGGGTATAACTTTAATGGTAATCCAAAACTGAATATAGATACAAATTACCTCTCAAATTAATCCCTAGCGGTATACTTGAAGGTCTAGAGATTGGTCAATCCATGGGTATGGGCCCGCCCGAACTGTCAATCAAATACTTCCGTCATTTCCCAAGAAAAATCACTAGGGCCCCTTTTATAAGTGGTGTTAAAGTTATATTTTTTTCCTTGTTTTAAAATGTTTTACGAATATAGACTCACACTTTTCGTTCTCTTTCTTCTCCTTCACACTTCTTCTTCCTCTATCTTATTCTTCTTTTTTATTGGTCGTCACTCAATCTCCTAGTTCGTATTCACTTGCTTCTCTTACAAACTATTACAAAAATATGACTTAATAATCACAATATATTTTAACATTAACTTGAAAAAGGTAGTCACATAATGCGTAGATTCCATCTTTCTTTTGATTTATAATTAAGCGTCAATATTGTTTACCCGTAAAACTGTACAGTTGAATTTATTTCTTGGTTTATAGACAAGCGAATTGATTTGATCCTAAAATGATAAGTAAATTAAATGAAAATTTAGCGTTGAAATCGAAGGAAATGGCTAGCAGCCTGGTTCCGGGAGAAAGGCTTTCGAAGATAACCATAAGAACAGTACCAGACAGAAAATAAAGTTGTATTATTTAGTTTGAGAATAAAGTGTAGCATAAGTTTTGCTAGAGATTTCATGTTCTACAATGGTTGTTGAAGCCACTATTTATAGCTATACCTAGGGAACAGTATCCTAGGATCAAGCCCCTCTTAAATGACAATAAAGGGGGCCATTGATGATTATGAAACGGCATGCCATGAATGTCAAAATTCTCTGCAACGGCCACATATTTAATACTGAGAAATATTCTTCATTAAATGCCATCTGGTGGCAAACATATTTTGGTTCTGTGTTCCCTTCCGGATCTACCCGATACAAGGCGAAGTTGTTGTCCTCGGTCTTAGTTTCCACTTGGTTTATCTTCTGTTCGCTTTCGGCTCCATGTGTCACACAATCATTCGATCATTTAATATAGACTAATTTTACCTTATACACATAGTCCCCCTGCTTTCCAGTGGCACATCTTTGTGTCACCGGGAAGTTGGTGAAAATTCTTTTCTTGACGGGAAATTCTATGAATCCTCCTGAACAGTTTTTGACGCTTGATAAGACCCACATCTCCTCGTGTTTAATACTCCAAACACATGTTACCTCACGATTTAGCAATATTTTTCCCGGTTCTCGAGATAATCATGAACGCAATTGTAGCCGTCTATACCTTTACTTATATGTATCATTCTTCTTCATTCACTTCTAACAACTTCATAAGCTTTCTTAACTTCTTTGAACTTAACTTCTTTCTACTTTCATCTCTCTCTAATCTTCTTCAAAAATCTCCATCATCTTCTTATTATTATGGATTCCCCTACTAAATCTTTCAATAACTCTGGTTTTCGTTTCGGTGGAGGCCCGAAAAGGAGCAAAAATAAGGAAGTTGATGTTGATGTTGATCCTCCCACGATGAGCACCATCATACCTAAACACTGCCAATGACTTCCAAGAGAAGTTCCCCACTTCAAACCCTCGCACTTGGGCTGTTGGTAAATATCCTTCTTCTATTCACCCTTCCAGTATTCCTGTTGTGAAGGAGGATTGTGACTGTCACACCCCCTAAATTTCATTGCTCCTGAACTGGTGGAGCGAGTGACCTTCACTAAGAAGGGTTTTACATACTTTTATACGTATCCCTTCACTTTGGGCCTATTCTCATTGAGCGGGGGACTTGACCCCGCGATCTTGGAATTCTGCCACCGGTATTAGGTCTTCTTGTCACAAGTAGACCCTTTTGTGTGGTGAATAGTGGCTAATCTGCACTGACTGTGCTTGGAGACGAGGGAGACCCTCACCCTGGCATATATGATGAATCTCTATCCCCCAAAATCTTCCGTAGAGGTGTAATAAATTTCAACAAGTGTGGCCATCACGCTTTGCTTACCATCATGGATGATGAAAATGCATGTGGATGTATGGAGCAGTTTATCGTTATTTCTACCAGGGATATCATCCCTGCCACAACTCTATCTTTCCCCAAATCCTGGAATTGTTCACGTATGTTCAAAATCAACCCATTTCTCTAAAAAAAAGTATGTTCCATGTCATTGCTAACCCTTTTTATTTCCTTATTTCAGCTACTCGGTGGACATCACCTAGGGTTGAAGGCCTAGGCCGATGTGTTTAAAATATTCTGGACATCACTATGCCAGATACCCATCGGTGGAAGGAGTTGACCCTCAAATATGGGTGGAAGTCCAAGAACAACGGTAAAATAACATTTCCTTAATTTCGCCTTTGTACGTAAGAAAAACGTCTAACCCTATCTTTTGTTTGATTCAGGGCTCCCGCAGGGTTCTTGTAACGACCCGATCGGTCATTTTGAGAATTTGCACTTTGCTCGCCAGTTCTCGGGAATTACTAGCCCCGTATGATGTATTATAAATTATGTAAATCGTCGATTTTGGTTTTAAGGATAATCGTAATAGATTTGGAAGAACAATTCTCAACTTGAAGATTTAAATTTGAAAGGTTTGACCAAGTTTTGACTTTTTAGTATTCGATATCGGATTTGAATTTTTATGATTTGGTTAGCCCCGTTAGTTGATTTTGGACTCGGAAGCGTGTCTGGAATGTGATTTGGAGGTCCGTGGTAGAATTAGGCTTGAATTGGCAAAATTGGAAATTTGGTGTTTCTCGGTCGGCGGTGGAAATTTTCATATCGGGGTCAGAATGGAAATTTTGGAAGTTGGAATAGGTTCGTAGTGTCATTTGTCATTTGTGTGCAAAATTTAACGTCAATCGGACTTGATTTGATAGGTTTCGACATCGAATATAGAAGTTGGAAGTTCTTAGTTACATTAAGCTAGAATTGGGGTGTGATTCACGGTTTTAGCATTGTTTGATATAATTTGAGGCATCGACTAAGTTTTTATCATATTATGGGACTTGTTAATATACTTGGTTGGGGTCTCATGAGGCTCGGATAAGTTTTGGAAGAGTTTTTGGAAGATTTTGTCGTTTTGAGCATAAGCATGTAATGATCCAAAGGTCCATTTGTAGTTCTAGAGATCAAAATTTGATTTTGAGACTTCCTAGATTTTGATAGGAGTGATCTGGAAAGTTTCGTCTAATTTCATCAAATCGCGATTGGGTTTTTGACGCGAAACATGAGTTAACTGTTTAACGAGCAAAAAAGGTATCACACTGAGCAAATGAGCTCCGAATTGAGTTTCAATTGAAGGGCTATGTTCGTATTATTATTTGTGACGCATAAGAACAAGAATCATCGAATCCCGAGTTCGTATGGTGGAGTTAGAGCCTTTTTATTGAAAATAAATATTGCTGGTGCAACAGGATCTGGTTTGCACCTTTAGCGACCAGATTTGACACTTTTAGCAAATCTGTGTGGACTTTTTTCCTTTAGCATGTATTAATGATATAATACTGATTTTGGATAGATTTGGGGCGATTTGTGGCCGAGTCGAGCGGCAAGGGCATTGCGGAGTAGATTTTTGTACGGTTCGAGGTAAGTAACGATTGTAAATCTAGACTTGAGGGTAAGAAACCCCGGTATTTCGTATTGTTTTGATAAATGAGGTGACACACATGCTAGGTGACGAGTGTGTGGGCGTGCACCGGTAGGGATTGTGACTTGGTCCGTCCTGTAGAGACTATTAAGCCGCGTATTTGATTCGAAATCATATGATATTCCATACTTTAGAGATTGATACTATATTTTGGGTTGTACGCCATGTTTGGGGCCTTATGCTGACCTGTTTGGACCCTCAAGGGTATTTTACTACTATTCTCACACTGTTTTGATAGAAGATATAATCTCAGTCATGATTTATACTTGTTCACTATTTATTCCTATTTATCACTCTGTTTTTAATTAATGATATTTTGGGCTAAGTCCCTGTGATTTGTGATGAGTTGCCCGAGTGGCTTGTGAGGATGATGACTGAGTGAGGCCGAGAGCCGGATTGTGAGGATAGTGATGGATTGGGCTATACGCCGTAGCATTATATATATATATATATATGGATCGGGTTGCACGCCGTAGCGAGATATATGTGGATCGGGATGCACGCCGCAGCGAGATATTGGATCGGGCTGCACACCGCAGCGATATAGCGTTTGGGCTGTAGGAGCCCCTCCGGAGTCTGTACACCCCCAGTGAGCGCAGTCGACTATTATGGATCGGGCTTCACGCCGCAACGGTTACTATTATGGATCGCGCTGCATGCCGCAACAGTTATTATATGGATCGAGTTGCACGCCGCAATGGTTGTTATATGGTACCTGTTGAGTGAGAGTGCTGAGTGTGAGCATTGACTTTTGAGAGTAGAGTCACGAGTGACTGAGAGGCTTGCCCGAGAGGCTTTATTTGTGAGTGACATTGTGCCCTAGGGGCTGATATTTTTATGAAACTGCCATTTTCACTCTTCTTTACACTGAGCCTCTAATGAAAACGTTGAACAAATGTTTTATACGAGATTTTAAATGGAAAACTGGAGATTTTATGAAAAATTCAAAAATGTAGATTTCCGACTCAATTAAAATTATTTTCACCGTTGTTTATTATATGGCTTTACATGATCTTTAAATGCTCGTCACTACACTCAAGTCTTTAGTTATAATTGTTACTTACTGAGTTGGCGTACTCACGTTACTCCCTGACCTTGTGTGCAGATTCAGGTTCCAGGACTGAGTGAGAGTAGATTTGTTCCCTTTGGAGCCTTTCGGAGATTGCGAGGTAGTTGCACGACGTTCGCAGCCTCGCCTTTCTCTTTCATATTTCGTCATTATGTACATTCTCATACTTGTTTGTATTAAGGGAACAATACAAATTTGTATTTCCTTTTAGATGCTCATGACTGATGACTCCGGGTTTTGGGGCGGTGTTTAGATGTCTTACTTATCTCTACTTGCTTGAAATGCTAAAAATAGTAAACTTTATGAATCGTCGGTTAATATTGAATTAAATGAAAAGTTCCTTATGTTATGTGAAGTGGATTGGCTAGCCTAGTATCACGATAGGCGTCATCACGGCCTGGGTAGTTTTGGGGTCGTGACAAGTTGGTTTCAGAGCCTAGGTTACATAGGACTCACCGGTCATGAGCAGGTTTAGTAGAGTCTTGCGGCTCGGTACGGAGACGTTTGTACTTATCTTCAAGAGGCGGAACCCTTAGGAAAAATATCACATTCTTGAATTCTTGTCGTGCGAATCCATTTATTCAGCCAAAAGCGTAACTCTTTAAATTCCTTTCATGTATTCGAATGCGCATGTGAGCGCTCGGTATCAGCTGTGTAACGATGGCTTGTGATTTTCATGGGTGAGGTGTGAGATGTTATTTTAGCATGTTGATAATGGGCCAGTCTGGAGGACTTGAGGCCGAATTTTGTCTGTGGCTTGAGTGTTGGGATTTTGCTTATGTGAGCACGTGTATTTGGGACTTATATGTCCGTTTTGTGTCCTCATTGACGGGATTTGGTGACCGGACGACTATGTGGTGAGTGTGATTTGATGGTGAGACGTGTTCAGATTGTTTGATTATGATAAAAAGAATTGTTTGGAGTTGTAGCAAGAACTATTATGTGTTTGACTTCTGTCTTGAGTTGGCATATGAGCTCGAGTTCTGAGTGCATTGAAGGACCTCTCATGTAATTAGTTGTGGGGTGAAGTGGATCTTCCTGTTGTGTTATGAGTTCCTGGTGATGTCTTTTGGGCTGACCAATGCCCCAACAACGTTCATGCATTTAATGAACGGCGTGTTTCATCTACATTTGGATTCCTTTGTTATTGTGTTTATTGATGACATTATGGTATATTCTCGTAGCCAGGAGGAGCATGCTCAACATTTGAGAGTTGTATTGTAGAGATTGAGGAAGGAGAAACTTTATGCAAAGTTCTCCAAGTGTGAATATTTAGCTCAGTTCAGTAGAATTCTTGGGGCATGTGGTGTCCAGTGAGGGTATTCAGGTGGTCAAACGAGTGTGGAGAGAGCTTCCAAAAGCTCAAGATTTCTTTGACCATAGCTCCAGTGTTAGTTCTTCCATCAGCTTCAGGTTCTTATACCGCGTATCTTGATGCCTCAAGGATAGACATTGGTTGTGTTTTAATGCAGGAAGATATAATGATTGCGTGATAGCTGTGATTTTTGGAAGGGTATAGAGATGATATCAGTTTGAGGCTAAGCAGGCGGGGTTATCTCCCGCGGGGTATCCTGAGGTTGTGTGATCCTTAGGTGGTTTTATAGCAAGTACTCTTTTACCAATAAATGTTATATGTTGTAAATTGAGTTTAGATCGCTTGTTGAAGTTGCCACGGCTATTGCAGCGGTGAATGCGCGATTGCAGATGATTTGAGATGTTAAATGGCTTGAGTTATATAAGAGCTTATGAAGGATTTAGTTAAATCTCACTGTGATATGGCGGCGGTGTTAGCATATGGGCATTGTGAGTTATTGATTGTTTTGATTTATGGATTTGAGCCAAGTGGGGGAGGCTGTTAATGATAAGTTGGTTTCTTCGAAGTGTGGGTTACTTCCTAGTATGCTGGTGTGCAAATGGGGTCAGGTCGTTTGATATGTTAGATCAGTTTAATTGAGATTTGTGTAGAGTGGATGACTCTCGAGAATAGTTCTGATGGATTCAAGGTTATACGTAACAATTGGAAATCTTCAAGGTGTGTATTTAGCTAGAACTGAGATTTACGTTGGAGGGTGTCAAGACTTATGGAATTTCTACATTATCATGGATTCTACATATCAGTATCAGGAAAGTGAAGGTAATGGATTTAGATTCGCAGGAAGTCTCTTCAGGGTAAGTATTTTGAATGTGGTACTTTTGGGGATATTTGAGAGAGTATTCAGCGGCTTACGAGCCTTAGACGGTACAGTCTTATGCTTGGGTCTCGTGCGACGAGTCTAGGTTGATAATTGTGGTATTATGGAAAGGAGAAGTATCAATTCGAAGGTAAGTCAGAAGGAACTTGGATAAATAGGACAACTGTGTACTAGGTCGGATCGGCATGGTAAGGGATATGATTAGTTCTTTGGGTGTTTATGAGGAAATGAGTTTTTACAGGTGTTTCTTATAAATACTCTTGAGTTTTGGTGACCTGCGTAGCTTGGTTGAGTTAGAAGGATTCAGTCCTGACAGTTTGGTGTTGTACAAATGGGATTCAGATAGTTCCGGATGGTTTCTACCACAGTTAGAGATGTATATTTTCTACTGGCGTGAGGTGCAGGTGATGTATAGTGATTTTGCTTCTAAATGGGATCAAATGGAAACTTGGCTAGTTGGGTACGTAGTTGCTTGTGGCTCGGAATGGATTATGAAGTTATCATATTTATTATAGGATGGCAGGGTGCATGCGGTATGTTGTGTAGAGTTGAGATTTGCATGTGTGAGGTCACAATTCAGTTCTGGAAGGAAGGTCATAAATTCTTAGGCAGCATAGGTAGTTTCAGATGACTAGGTAGATGATATCACTAATTGGTGTGACTTGATGAATGTATACATTTCAGAAACGACAATGTGTTTGAGTTAAGGGTACTTCACTGGTATTGCGGCGCTCTCTTGTTGGACCGACTACTGATATACAAGTCTGCTTGGTGGCACAAAAGAATTATAGTATTATCCCTCGTGGAATGATTTAGTATTAGAGGTGTTATATATTCGAGCAATGGAGTTGGGATCAGATATGGTGATTCGTGCGCTTTATGGATTTCGAGACTGGGAGTTCTCATAAACAGATTATTTTGTGGTTGTGGACTGTGAAGATGCGAGCAAAGCTAGTCAAATGTTAGTATGTGCCATTCGATTTTCATTGAGCTTATTCGTGTTCTGGAGTGATCTATGAGTTACCTTTCTGTGTTGCGAGGAGTTGTGATTGTTGGTTATATGCACATATGATGCTTTTCTATTTGGGCTTTATAGTGGAATTTGAGTGAGACGGGTATTTGGGTGTTGCATGATTGATTGCGCATTGGATATGTTCTTTCTAGATGGCATGGCATTGCGTCATTTACATCTCCGTGGTTATGGTGATTTACTTTTGGTACTAGACATCAAAGTGCACGTGGTTGATGATTTTGAGCATGGTGACTTGAGGTGTCTCATGTGGACCAGTGTTTGGATAGGGTCGCGCATTGCAACGCAGTTATGTAGAGGTATGATCTTTCAGGTTAGATTCATGTGTTCTGGTTCTAAGATGTGTGATGGGTTCTCAGCATTGTGTTGTGGTGGACTGGTGATCTTGCGGTACAACTCTCTCATTTGAGTCATTTTTTCCATGATTTGAGTACATTTCCCAAGGGGAATACTTTATCCAAGTTATACAATTTATTCTAGGATAGTCTTTCTTTTTCTGATGGTTCCTGACGTACTGGAGTTATAACATTTGTGGACTGTTGCTTATTGGTGCGCGGGTCGCACGGGTTGTGGTTTTAGATTGTATTGATGTGTCATGTCACTAGAGTAGTCGTGTTGGATGAGATGAGGTCATTGGGATCTAGAATGAATACTATCGGATTCGATTTCAGCATGCTGGAAGGATAAGATCGGGATTCGGCTTAAAAATTTACTATGGTCCTTGCCGAAGGAGAGGGAGATCCATGACTGGTTAATATGAGGAATGGTTATGACATTCTACGTGTTTCATTCATCATTGGGAGTATACTGAAGTGTTGGAATGAGGCTTTGGTTTGATAAGAGGTTTATTACCAAAATTGGGTTGTTTGAGCAGCTGTCGTGATTAGAAGTTATCGCTATGAGTGTTTGAGTTGTGTGGTATATCATGTGATTTTCATCTTGAATTGCGGTTATGGCTTGATACAACGTGTTAGACTTATTCAGTGTGTAGATGTGAGATTCTTATCTTATAGATAATTTCGGAAGTGGAAAATTGGTTCTAAGGTCATGTGCTAGGGTAAATTGTGAAATTTCAATTTTGTTGTGTTATCGGACCTATATGAGATAGGGTGATGTGGGATCACCCCCGAGTATGTGCATGGTAAGGTTACAAGGCGATTGGGTTTTCGTAACAACTCTGGGCACGTTCGAGGACGAACATATGTTTAAGTGAAGAAGGATGTAACGACCCGACCGGTCGTTTTGAGCATTTGCACTACGCTCGCCAGTTCTCGGGTATGACTAGCCCCGTATGATGTATTACGACTTATGTAAATACTCGGTTTTGGTTTTCAGGATAATCGAAATAGATTTGGAAGAACAATTCTCAACTTGAAGCTTTAAATTTGAAAGGTTTGACCAAGTTTTGACTTTTTAGTATTCGATCTCATATTTGGTTTTTTATGATTTGGTTAGCTCCGTTAGGTGATTTTGGACTTGGGAGCGCGTCCGGAATGTGATTTGAAGGTCCGTGGTAGAATTAGGCTTGAATTGGCGAAATTGGAAATTTGGTATTTCTCGGTCGGCAGTGAAAATTTTGATATCGGGGTCGGAATGGAAATTTCGGAAGTTGGAATAGGTTCGTAGTGTCATTTGTGACTTGTGTGCAAAATTTGAGGTCAATCGAACTTGATTTGATAGGTTTCCACATCGAATATAGAAGTTGGAAGTTCTTAGTTTCATTAAGCTAGAATTCGGGTGTGATTCACGGTTTTAGCATTGTTTGATGTAATTTGAGGCTTCGACTAAGTTTGTGTCATATTATGGGACTTGTTAGTATACTTGGTTGGGGTCTCATGAGGCTCGGATAAGTTTTGGAAGAGTTTTTGGAAGATTTTGTCATTTTGAGCACAAGCATGTAATGATCCAAAGGTCCACTTTTAGTTCTAGAGATCGAAATTTGATTTCGAGACTTCCGAGATTTTGATAATGAATTATATGAGTGATCTGGGAAGTTTGGTCTAATTTCACCAAGTCGCGATTGGGTTTTTAACGCGAAACATGAGTTAATTGTTTAACGAGCGAAATGGGTATCGCACTGAGCAAATGAGCTCCGAATTGAGTTTCGATTGAAGGGCTATGTTCGTATTATTATTTGTGACTCATAGGAACAAGATTCATCGAATTCAGAGTTCGTATGGTAGAGTTAGAGCCTTTTTACTGAAAATAAATATTGCTGGTGCAACAGGATCTGGTGCGCACCTTTAGCGACCAGATTTGACAATTTTAGCGACGGGAATTAGCTTTTAGCGACCAGTATTGGGTCTTTTTAATGTTGTTATGTTTTTAGCCCATTTTAACGTTTTTTGGTGAAAGAACACGGCTTGGGGCGATTTTTTGAGCAAGAAAACATGGGAAATCTTGAGGTAAGTCACTTGTGATCATTTCTACCCCATAATATTGAATTATCATCGAATAATCCGACTAGATTTCATGTTTTTGAGGTGTAAATTGGGGGTTTGGACCTAGAGATTGAAAATAAGATTTGAAGATTTGGAGGCCGAATTGTTATCGAAATTTAGTAATTTTGGTATGGTTGGACTCGTGGTTGAATGGGTTGTCAGATTTTGTGAGTTTCGTCGGATATCGAGACGCAGGCCCGGGGGTCGGGTTTGGCCAAATTAGGAAATTTTGGTTTAAATTGATAATTTTGTGTGGGCTTTGTTCCTTTAGCTTGTATTAATGATATAATACTGATTTTGGATAGATTCGGGGTGATTTTTAGCCGAGTCGAGCGGCAAGGGCATTGCGGAGTAGATTTTCGTCCGGTTTGAGGTAAGTAACAATTGTAAATCTAGACCCGAGAGTACGAAACCCTGGTATTTCGTATTGTTTTGATAAATGAGGTGACAAGCGTGTGGGCATGCACCGGTAGGGATTGTGACTTGGTTCGTCCTGTAGCGACTATTAAGTCACGTATTTGATTTGAAATCATATGATATCCCGTATTTTAGAGATTGATACTATATTTTGGGTTGTACACCATGTTTGGGGCCTTGTGCCGACCTGTTTGGACCCTCAAGGGTATTTTACTACTATTCTCACACTGTTTTGATAGAAGATATAATCTTAGTCATGATTTATACTTATTCACTATTTATTCCTATTTATCACTCTGTTTTTAATTAATGATATTTTGGGCTAAGTCCCTGTGATTTGTGATGAGTTGCCCGAGTGTCTTGTGAGGATGATGACTGAGTGAGGCCGAGAGCCGAATTGTGAGGATAGTGATGGATTGGGCTGTATGCCGCAACATTATATATATATATATATATATATGGATCGGGTTGCACGCCGCAGCGAGATATATATGGATCGGGATGCACGCCGCAGCGAGATATTGGATCGTGCTGCACACCGCAACGATATATCGCTTGGGCTGTAGGAGCCCCTCCAGAGTCTGTACAACCCCAGTGAGCACAGTCGACTATTATGGTTCGGGCTGCACGCCGCAACGGTTACTATTATGGATCGCGCTGCACGCCGCAGTGGTTATTATATTGATCGAGTTGCATGCCGCAATGGTTGTTATATGGTACCTGTTGAGTGAGAGTGCTGAGTGTGAGCATTGTTTTATGAGAGTAGAGTCACGAGTGACTAAGAGGCTTGCCCGAGAGGCTTTATTTGTGAGTGAAACTGCCCGAGGGGCTGATACTTTTATGAAACTACCGTTTTCACTCTTCTTTACACTGAGCCTCTAATGAAAATGTTGAACAAATGTTTTATACGAGATTTTAAATGGAAAACTGGAGATTTTATGAAAAATTCAAAAATGTAGATTTCCGACTCGATTAAAATTATTTTAACCGTTGCTTATTATATGGATTTACATGATCTTTAAATGCTCGTCACTGCACTCAAGTCTTTAGTTAAAATTGTTACTTACTGAGTTGGCGTACTCACGTTACTCCCTGCACCTTGTGTGCAGATTCAGGTTCCAGGACTGAGTGAGAGCAGATTTGTTCCCTTTGGAGCCTTTCGGAATTGCGAGGTAGTTGCACGACGTCCGCAACCTCGTCTTTCTCTTTCATATTTCGTCATTATGTACATTCTCAGACTTGTTTGTATTAAGGGAACAATACAACTTTGTATTTCCTTTTAGATGCTCGTGACGGATGACTCCGGATTTTTGGGCGGTGTTTAGATGTCTTACTTATCTCTACTTGCTTGTAATGCTAAAAATAGTAAACTTTATGAATCGTCAGTTAATATTGAATTAAATGAAAAGTTCCTTATGTTATGTGAAGTGGATTGGCTAGCCTAGTATCACGATAGATGCCATCATGGCCTGGGTAGTTTTGGGGTCGTGACAGTTCTGTTTCCTACCCTAGTAGGATGTTTTGACCGATCCCGCAGAGGCTACGAGGTTGTTGCATGAGGCTCTAGTCGAACCGGTGCCCTTAGGTCTACTTTTGGTGCAAGCGCTTCCTCTTGGAGTCCCCGGCTAGAGAACAAGCAACCATAAAGGCAGTGTTCTTCCTCGGTCGAGGGTAAAATAAGAAAGTAAAGAAGTCCATGCCCGAGCCAGTCGCAACCACTCTGGTTATTGACGATGACTAGGAAACTAGAGATGAAGAGGCTTCCCTCCAAAGAAGACAATGATCTTCATCAGCTCAACATAATGCTTAATCCGAAGAGCTTAAAACCGCAACCGAGGGCAAGATTCGAGGGCTCTGGGAAGAAATGGATTTGGTGGAGAATGTTGATCCTCCCTTTTCAGTCCTAGTTATTGCTTCCGGTCCTAAGAGGTCGGATACCGGTCCTCTTCTGCCTTTGGTTGGTGAGCAACTAATAAACAACATTGCCTCTATAGCAGCTGCTTATCAACCTACAATTCCATCATCTTCATCTCCCTCCACACCAGTTGTGCATTCATCACCAACAACTGTTACATATCCTCCCTCGGTCGCAAACGCCTAAGAGGAGGATGTCCCTCCTCCCTAGTCCCCTGACCATGTGAATTTGGGGCATAACTATTCACCCTTTTCTGTAGATCCCTAAGGGAGGGAGAACGTCTCTCTCTCGGTATCAAATGAGTGCCACCTGCTATATAGGGTGGTAGAACTCGCCAACTTTTCAAATTCGATGGCTTCAGAAAAAGATAAGAAGAAAATAGACTCTCTTTCAGGGGATTGTATGTCGAATAACGCCATGCAGAATGCAACAACGATACCACACTTGTTCTTTTACTGCTTGTTTCTATTCATCTTGTTATGATAGGGTTTTTGACTTTGATATTTGCTTCGCAAGCCAACTTTCTCGCTTTTGAGGGATTTCAAAGATTGATCCTTGACAAAGAGGGACTTATGTCCAAGAGGGATCAACTCTTGGCCGAGGGGAATCAACTCGTCGCGCGCCTCCCGGTGAGAAAGAGGTGATGGCTCATAGTCAAGATGCCACTTAGCTACATGTAAAACTTCAAGATGCAGAGCTATGTGGGCTGAGCCTCAAGATACTACTCTTGCTTCTACCAAGCGCGAGTTTTCCTCCACTGAACGATCAAATAATTTGGAGGCAGCTTTGAAGTCCAGGCTGAAGAGGATGTTGTTGCCGAGGAGAAGCGCGCCTGTATGGAAGATAGGTATAAGAAGATCATGGAAAAAAATATAGTTCACATAACTACAATTCATAATCTCAATCTTAGCCTCAGTACCATAAAATTCGAGCAGGATGGCCTTCTGACCGAGGTTGATATGCTTAAGGCAAAACTTCAGCACCAAGGGGATTCTCTCGTTATTGAAAAAACATATTCTATGTACAACACGAGGAGGAAAACCTTGGAAGAGGCCAAAATTGGCGTTATTGATATTGACGATGAGATCGCCAAGGCCTGAGCGCTGGAGTTAACTGCTCGCGAACGTCTCCTGACTCAACCTGATGCAACCGACTCTTCCAATGCCAGTTTTGAGTTTTTGGGAACTGGGGAGGAACTTGTATAGAATGATGATGAAGGCCAAGATCCTGCGTCGGTGGCAGTTTTGCCTACTTCTTCTGGGGGCGTAGATGCCTCTCTTCCTTCGCGTTCCGGTGGTGATGAAGTTTAGAATTTTCCTTTCTTTTTTGTTATTTTCCTTTTGCATCTTTGTACTTATGTCGTTGGCATGTTTTATAAATAAAAGGGATCTTTCATTTAAGTACTGCGGAAAGTTCATTCTTTTTGCGTCGAATTAAGTATGTTTTGGGGTGTATTTTCTTCTGATATCCTTTGGGTTCCAGACATAACCTCTTCCAGAATCAACCCTTTACTATGAGTGTTTCATAAGAGAGGGACCTCTTATGTTTACGGTGCTCTTGACAAGGACGTCTCTTGTTCATTCAGGCACTAATATTTGAAGTTTTCAGTTAACTTTCAAATGATAATATCAGTGCATCATTTGGACAAGAAACAAGATAAAAATAAAAGGCCTTCATTTTTACTCCTTCTATCTTCAAAATACAAAAGCATTCGTTTTCTTAAAAAAAAGAAATTGCCAATACATGTGGCTAACTTGTACAATTTGCTTCTACGGGGCTAGCTTTTCCCGGGTCTCGCAATCCCGATTTCCATGGCAATCATGTTGTCGTATTCTCGTACTATTACCACCACCCCCACAGTGTTCGAATGCGAAGTATGCCAGTTGGAACACTGGATGTCTTGATCCTCTGAGGAAAAATACTTGTGAATAGTTGAATAGCCTCTGGTCCGATGGCATGTTTTATTTCCCATTAGGAATCTGTCGTCGAGCCAAATACCATATAACATTCCCGCAGTGGTTTGTTGTTTCAAAGCCTTGTCATTTAAAGTTCTTAAATCTACTGGCCACATTTCCTTCGTAGTATACTTCTCGTTGCTTCCTTGTTAAACATTGCCAGAAAAACTCAATTGTGACAAAAACATGACGAAGGGAAAAAGAGTGCAGTACATACTTTCAGTATAAGCAGGACCCATTAACAGTAGTACCTTTTGAGGTGAGTCACATTCCAGGTTCTCGGCAATTTGATTCCTTCTTGACTCTCTAGTTCGTGTGACCCCTTCCCGGTGGCAGCTGAAACCCAATAGGGGCCTTCCCACGTCGGACCGAGCTTTCCTGCATTGAGCTCCCGAGTGTTCTGAGTCAGTTTCCTTAAAACCAGTCTCCAACTTTAAAGTAGCGGAGATTGGCCCTCCGGTTGTAGTATCTTTCCATCCTTTGTTTCTGAGCCACCAATCTTATGTGCGCCAAGTCCCTACTGATCCACGTCCAATCCGAACTCAATAATGAGGGGAAATGGTCGTTGGAAGAATAGTACCCAACAAGAGTCGCGGTCGATGGGAGTTTAATATGGGTGTTAGGGTATACACTTGATGAGAGTAAATGAAATAACTAAATTGCACTTCAAACAAAGGGTTTTATTTTCCACTTCTAAACTACCGCTACCAATTATAAACTAATGAGAAGAAACTAGAAAGTGAATGATTGTTTTTGTTGTTTTTACCAAATGGATAAAAAGCATAGGGATGTGACCTTCACTTAGGTGTTCGCCTAATGGGTTAAATACGTTAACACTTATTTTATTGATCCGGGTATATTATAGCTCTCAACTCTAAGTTACCCACTCAACACCTCTTGGTCATAGAGTGATTTTGCCCGATTTGGCTTTCTCAAGGCCAAATAGGTATAAAGCTAAATAGTTGATAAGAGCTCAAGTCGGGTTTTCCTTATCTCTAGTTCAAACCCTTTAATTAGGCTAATCAAACCCATAATTAACTCAATTTCTTCTTAGCCAAGTTATCCGATACTAGGTCCCTCTTTCTCCAGTAAAGACCAAGTTCAAAAGGCTTGAATCAATGTTTGCAACCATTAATTCTAAAATTAAAGCACAAACAAGGTTAAATAATCAACACACAATCATAAACAATGTTTAAATTAAATACCCATAAGGTATACAAACTAGGGTTGGGTCACAACCCTAGAGAGTCTAGCTACTCATAGTGAAAACTGAAGAAACAAAGAAAAAATACTAATTAAACTAATAATATAAGATTAAAACGATAAACTGTGATGTTTTAATCCCAAAATTAGTCACAAATTTCCTAAATAGCAATGGCTACAACTACTCAAACTTCAAAACTTGACCTAAAAATGCGATTCCCGTCTATTTATAGTGGCCCAAAATTCGCTAACAAAAATGCTCGGAGGTTTAGCGAATGCACAACTCCATGTGAGGTCTGCAGATTGCTTCAGCTTGCAGGGACTAGGATTCTACAACCGCACAATTTGGTTTGCAGCTGCAATGCATCTTCTGCAACCGCACGATTCTTGTTCGGTCCGCACTTCTGGTAAGGCTTAAAGTCTTGGTCACGTGCACACTCTCTGAACTTATGAATTCTTTGTCAATGCAGACCCTGTTCTGTGGCTGCAAAGTTCATGTGCGGTCCGCACTTCTGCTTAAAGTTTGTTGGGCTTTTTCACTATTTTTGTGTCCGTAGAGGGAATTCTGCGGTCCACACTTTCTTCTGCGACCGCAAAAATACCTTTGCGGACCGCATTTCTTGTGTTTTGTGCCCCTTTTTGCCTTGTGAGTTGGAACACTCCTTTTTAGTCGTATTTATTCATGAGAGCCCAAATTTCCAAAATTCTGCAATTTGCATACTTCCATTAGTGTTGGGAACATAAATCAATACTTTCAGACTAATACAGAAACAAAAAGGTACTATAAGTGGTCAAAATCCACACTTATCACCTACGTTCGTCAAGCAGCTCTAGTTGACCAGCAATGTCTCATTATTTGTTTCTTCATCCGTCCGAAAGTACCGCAAAGTCGGCTCTCCTACTTCCACCTGAATCAGAGCTTCTTCATCGTACACGAGAGAGAAAGGTGTCTCTCCCGTGCTTGGTTTGGCCGTCGTCCAGTATGCCACAGCACTCCCGATAACTCTTCGTGCCATTTTCCTTTGGCTTCTTCCAACCTCTTTTTTAGGTTTTGAATAATCACCTTATTGGTTGATTCTAACTGTCTTTTTGGGGTTTTGAATAATAACCTTATTGGTTGATTCTTCCTGCCCATTTGGGCTCAGTTGGTATGGTAAAGATGTAATTCTTTTAATTTTCAAGGTCTTCAAGAAATGTTGCGACTTTGGAGCCTATGAACTGTGGTTTGTCGTCGCAGGCAATCTCTTTCAGTATTTTGAACCGACAACTTATGTCTTCCCACAAAACATCGACCACTTCGCGTTCACCGATATTTTGGAAGGGGCTTGTTTCAACCCATTTAGTGAAGGAATCTGTTTAAATTAAAGGAAATCTTACCTTCCCGGGACACGGTGGCAAGCGACCCAACTATATCTATTCCCTATTTCATGAATGACCATGGGGACAATATCAAATGCAAGAGTTCTGTCGGTTGGTGCACCAACTGTGCGTGGCACTAACACTTGTAATGAATGCCTTTGCGTCTTGCTCCATCGGGTCCAGCAGTATCCTTCCCTAACCTATTTTAGCACTAACGAATCTACACTAGAGTGATTCTCGCAAATTCCTTCATGGATGGAAAGGCCAGTCCATGTATGAAAATAGAGTAAGAATACTCTAAGAAAGCTTCCCTTATGGCGTTGTCTGCCTCCGAGGCTCCTAAATATCAGGCGAACGGGTCTTGGAACGACCTTCTATATAATTTCCCCCAGAGGCTGTAGCGAGCTACTTTGAACTGTGGTTTGTCGTCGCAAGAAATCCCGGATGCAAATATTAGTGAAATAGCTCAAATTCGCGAAGGCTGGTATTTATACCATTTTGTCTAGTTAAACTGCACCTGCGGTCATTTCCTCGCACTTTCGGTCCCAAGTGCGCACCTGCGGAGGTCACTTAAATCCAATTTTTTGCACCTGCGACTTCGGATGTGCGGCCCATTTCTTGCACCTGCGGCCTTCCCTCTTTTGGGCCAATTCCGCACCTGCACTCCTTCTCCGCACCTGCGCTCATCCATCCGCAGGTGCGGACACACCAGATGGGCTGCACCAACAGCATTTCAGATGCATTTTCCAATTTCCGAGTCCCCGACGGCTATCCGAAATTAACTCGAGCCCCTCAGGACCCTAACTAAAAATAAAATAAGTCATAAATGATCACCCGGACTTAGTCGAACCTTCAGAACACCCAAAATAACATCAAAACTCCAATTCAACCCATGATTCAAGCCTAAGAATGTTTAAACTTCCGAAAATCCTCAACGATGTCGAAACTAACCAAAACACGACCGAATGACCTGAAAATTTGCACACACACCCAAAATGACTCTACAGACATGCTCCGATTTCCGGAATTCCATTCCGGCCTTGATAGCTAATTTTCCACTGCCAACCGGAAATCGCCAAAAACTCAATTTCGCCAATTTAAGCCTAATTCTACTCTGGGCATCAAAACCACGTTTCAAACACACCCCTAAGTCCCAAATCACCTAACGAAGCTATCTGAGGCATAAAATCCACATTCCGAAGTCGTTTACCTAATAGTCAACTCCCCGTTGACTTTTCTAACCATTATGCCAATTTAAGAGACTAAGTGTCTCAATACTCACCACGACCACTCTTACCATGAACCAACCGACCCCAGCACATCATAAACAGGCTAAGCAATGCATGACAAAGCATAAACAAGAATAACGGGGCAAATCTCATGAAATGACTGACTGGGTCGTTACATTCTCCCTCTCTTAAACAAACGTTCGTCCTCGAACGGGTCTAGAAACATACCTGGAGTCTCAAACAAGTGAGGATATCTGCTCTGCATCTCCCTCTCGGTCTCCCAGGTGGCCTCCTCCACCGGCTGACGTCTCCATTGCACCTTTACTGAAGCTATATCCTTAGACCTCAACCTTCTGACCTGACGACCCAAAATAGCCACTGGCTCCACCTCATAAGACATATCACCCTCAAGCTGAACTGTGTTGAAGTCTAATACATGAGACGGTTCACTAACATACTTCCGGATCATCGACACATGGAACACCAGATGAACACTCGATAATCTGGGTGGTAAATCAAGTCTATAAGTCACCTCTCCAATCCTCTGAAGCACCTCAAAAGGACCAATGAACCGGGGACTCAACTTGCCCCTCTTCCTGAACCTCATAACACCCTTCATGGGTGACACCTTCAGCAGTACCTTCTCTCCAACCATAAAGGACACATCCCGGACCTTCCGATCCACATACCTCTTCTGCCTAGACTGCGCCGTGCGAAGTCGCTCCTGAATCAACTTCACCTTATCCAACGCATCCTGAACCAAATTTGTGCCTAATAGCCTGGCCTCACCCGGCTCAAACCAACCGATCGGAGATCTACACCTCCTACCATATAAAGCCTCATAGGGAGCCATCTAGATACTCGACCGATAACTATTATTATATGCAAACTCCGCGAGTGGAAGAAACTGGTCCCATGAACCCCCAAAATCAATGACACAGGCACGCAACATGTCCTCCAGAATCTGAATAGTACGCTCTGGCTGCTCGTCAGTCTGAGGATGAAATGTTGTGCTCAACTCGACTTGAGTACCCAACTCTCTCTACACGGCCCTCTAGAACTACGATGTGAACTAAGTACCTCTGTCGGACAATCTCCCTGATATAAATCTCAGCTAACCGCTCCGAAGAATAGGTACTACCAACAGGAATGAATTGCGCGGATTTGGTCAGCCGATCCATAATATCCCATATAGCATCAAACCTCCTCGAAGTCCGTGGAAGCCTAACTACAAAGTCCATGGTGATCCGCTCCCACTTCCACTCCGAAATATCTAACCTATGAAGTAATCCACCTGGCCTCTGGTGCTCATACTTGACCTGCTGGCAGTTGAGACACCGAGCTACAAACTCAATGATATCCTTCTTCATCCACCTCCACTAATAATGTTGTCTCAGATCCTGATATATATTTGCCGCCCCCGGATGGATAGAGTACCACGATCTATGGGCCTTTGTTAGAATAAACTCTCGAAGCCCATACACATTGGGCACACAAATTCGGCCCTGCATCCTCATGACCCCATCATCATCAATAACCACATCCCTGGCATCACCTCGACGGACCCTATCCTGAAGAACGAGCAAGTGTGGGTCATCATACTGGCGTGCTCTAATATGGCCATAAAGAGAAGACCTGGAGGCTACACAAGCCAATACTCGGGGAGGCTCCGATAGATCCAATCTCACCAACGGACCCGCTAAGTCCTGGACATCAAGTGCTAAAGGTCTCTCTGCTGCTGGAAGATAGGATAGACTCCCCAAACTCTCTACTCTGCGACTCGGGGCATCGACCACCACATTGGCCTTCCCCGGATGATATAGAATAGTGAGATCATAATCCTTGAGAAGCTCCAACCATCTCTTCTGACGCAAATTTAGATCATTCTGCTTAAGCAGATGCTGCAAACTACGGTGATTAGTGAAAATCTCACAATGCACTCCATACAAATAATGACGCCAAATCTTCAAGGCGTGGACAATGGCTGCTAGCTCAAGATCATGCACTGGATAATTCTTCTCGTGCACCTTCAACTGTCTGGACGCGTAGGGAATCACCCTACCGTCCTACATCAAATTCGCTCCCAAGCCAACTCTAGAAGCATTGATACGCTCAAATTACACTTTTAAAATAGTGTAAAGCGATCGAAGTCAAATATAATAACCCAACAAGGTTGGGGTCGAATCCCACAGGGAATAGGTGTGAAAATATCACTTTGTTAGTGTGGTTCTTAACTCTAATCGAAATTCTATTCCTTTAGTGACAAAGAAAGTGGTGATTAATAGTCTACTATTTTAGAGAAAGAGTAGTAACAAAGGAAGCTAATTTAGGTTGTAATTAATA